>CM062814.1:60768953-61036453 GCA_031772625.1 Pinus tabuliformis | reverse complement strand
CAAGTTTCTAGAAAAACTTGGAACATAAAAGGTCTATTCTAATTCTAAAACAAAGCCACTACTTAAAGTTAAATAACATGTTCCTATAGCTTCCACATGCGAGCCCATCTTGTTTCCTGATAAGATGCTTTGCTCACTTCCCACTGGTTTCCTTAGGTTTTGCAAACCCTGCAAGGAATTCGAAATGTAAATTGTTGATCCAGAATCAATCCACCATGTGTTAATATTGATGTTAACCATATTAGATTCATAACAAACAAACGAGATTAAATTACCTTTGTCTGCAAGCCATTTCTGAAATTTGGCGCATTCCTTTTTCATGTGTCCCTTCTTTTTACAGAAGAAACACTTGGAATCCTTCTTGATATCGGCTTGGGGAGGTACTTTACCTTTCCCTTTCCGATTGGCTTGAGATTTTCCCTTTCCATGCGTTACCAGCATTGCACTCTCTCCCAGTTCCATCACCAGTCTCTCTTCCTCTTGAACACACATGGTCATGAGTTCATTAATTGACCATTTATCCTTATGTGTGTTGTATGAGATTTTGAAAGGTCCATATTGGTGCGGAAGGGTGTTCAGGATGTAGTGCAATAGGAAGGACTCCGATATATCAACCTCGAGTTTCTTCAATTGAGCCACAATATCCCTCATCTGCATGATGTGCTCGTGCACACCTTTCACACTGGTGAGCCTTAGGGATGAGAACTTCATGATTAGGGTGCTTGCTAGTGCCGTGTCTGAAGTGACGAATTGATCATCAATGGCCTTCAACAAGTCTCGGACCTTTTCATGCTGATCAACAGAACCACGAATACCAGCTGAAATTTTAGTCTTAATGAACATCATGCTTAGACGATTGGATCGCTCCCATCGTTCATAAAGCGTGATGTCCACTGCAGTGCTGGTATTAGTGAGTGCCGGTGGTTCATCTTTCCTAATAGCATAATCTATGTCCATCCACCCCAAATGAAGGAGAATCCTCTCCTTCCAAACCTTATAGTTATCTCCCTTAAGTTCGGGAATGTCACAACGAATTTCAAATAAATTTGCAGGTTGTACAACTGCATCAAAATTAAAAATCACATGCTTATGTTAAAATTGAGGCTTAGAGCCCACGGGGCTTTGCATTGACGGTGAATGGGTGCGCTGTTAAGGCACTCCTTGTGATAGGTCACCGGTTCAAATCCCCCGTGGGTACTTAGGTTAGTCTTAACAAGCAAAAAAAAAAAAAAAATTGAGGCTTAGATAAAATTTCATGTTTTACCAATGTAAATCATGCTCAAAATTGAATCTAATGACATAAAAATTGCTTGTGGGCTAAATTTTCAATTCAAACAGATTCAATTATTCATATGTCTGAACTTTATGATAAAACTTATTAATTCATAACTCCTGTGGGTAGGTTATGAAATTTTATCCTAATTAATTACATAAATATAATAAAAATTCATATGGGATAAAATTTATTATATTTAGTCTAATTAATTACAATTTAATGTCTAAATAATCTTTATGTGATCTAACCAATCATAATATATAATTTTATTTAATTAAAGATGTTGTGGCTATTCTTTAATTAATTAAAATTATATGGATCACTAGACATTATCCATTATAAATTGCATAAACAAAAATATATATATATATGGAAGGCGGAAACAATTACCGCACTAATCA
The DNA here is from genome assembly GCA_031772625.1 of Pinus tabuliformis. Classification (NCBI taxonomy): domain Eukaryota; kingdom Viridiplantae; phylum Streptophyta; class Pinopsida; order Pinales; family Pinaceae; genus Pinus; species Pinus tabuliformis. The sequence goes on along the minus strand of CM062814.1, from coordinate 61,034,776 downwards.
AACTCTCAAAAAAAAAAAATTTCTTATAAAATTATAAACATTTCTTTAACCAGAGTAAAAAAAAATTGTTTAGTAAAATGAATATGTCAAAATGACATTTTAAATAAACTTCATACAAGAAAACTATATAAGTAAAAACTGTGATAAATATCAGTATTACTCCAAATGACGACAAGAATTCCTCTCAAAATAAGTAAACCTTAAATGCCTTTTAATGAAAACCCTATAAAACATTTTTTTTTTTTATTGTTGGGCTTTTGGTTTAAAACCCCACTTGGGCACACAACACCCGCGTTCGATTTTGACTTCGGCACAGTTATCTTTTAACGGGTTTGGAAACCTTAATATAGCATTAAGCTTAATGCGTTGGTTTGTTACATACCAAACTTAATAGTTGGTATAACGACTTTGTACCAAATTATGTAACCATAATAATAAAAAAACATCACGGAAAAATCTAAGACTGTAATTTCCGTTATCATAACAACATAATTTTGGTGAGCAGAATACACCAAGGCAGAGATAAATGTTACGCTCTGATACCAAATGAAAGCAGAAATACGATTCTTTATATGCGGAATTAAATTCTTTAAAGGATCAAAAAACATGGAGGTTTAATGCCCAGGGAAAATGAATTACCTCCAACCATTTATCACGCTCACACTCGAAATTAAGAACTTTATGCTATGCTTCCGGCAGTCCCTTCTTTTGTTTTCTGCAACTCAAATATGAACTATAAACTGTGGAGATTTACGCTGATGCAGAGAACCTGTAGCTGAACCTCAGCCAAAACTTATGCAGAACTATCACCACGAAAGAACATGCGAGCATTCAAGAACGATAATGAAGGCACTACACTCAAAATAGAGACTCTCGCCCACCAGTTTCAAACACAACAAGAAATCATAGCATGAATGTATGGATGAATGGGTGGATCATATATGTAAAAAAAAAATCATATGAACAACGCTGTCCACACGGGTTTCCTTTCTATGCAGATCTCTAAAATATATTTCAACGCAAAGGTTATATATAACAGTGAATTGCAACAACCACACCATTCAATGGTCAACGCATATAAACCTACAACTGCAACTAATCTGAAGGCAGAGCTTTCAAAGCAGAATTTGTAGAGCTTCCAACTATGGCAGCATATGGCAGCATACAACAGCCGAAAGCAACAACGGTAAAAAATAACGTAACACAATCTTCACGAAAGCAGAAAGAAAAGAATACAGAAAATCTGATGGTACTTCCAGGCTCTGCTCTCTCACTTGATGGTGTAAAAAACTGAAGGGGATTGAGATGCAAGCTTGGGGACCAAACAGATAAATTTATAGCCAAGCTTCCATCAAGCTTATGATGGCTATGTGTCAGGTGTTCCACAAATCAAGGTAGAGAACTCTAGATGGAGTAATGGACCACTTTAGAAGCTCCCAACAATAAATTTATTAACTGCAGTTGATTTCCTTAATTTAAGGAAATTACTGCAGTTGGTTTCCAGAAATTAAGGAAAGATTGCAGTTTACTTCCATAATTGTAGGCAGCAGTTGGTAAAAAAATTAATGGAGCTTAACAAATGAGGCAGCTTCTGATCCGGAGAAATCTGAGCCGATGTCAAATAAATGAGGCAGCTTCTGATCTGGAGACATTAAAACAATGAGAGAGTGTTAGCTTTAGCCACGCTCAAATAAAATATGATCACTATGCATGTTGATCTAATTATTCTTCTTGTCAGCGTATTAGTCCCACTCTTACAGTGTGATGTCACTCTTATGCTCTCATGATGGATTATCAAATACAATTCCAAACACAAAACATATGGTTAGAATTTTCATTTTTTGAAAAATAAAAATGGAAGTGTAGATTTAATATTTTGAAAATATTTAATATACACAATTTAATCCATAAAAAAATAAAAAATCTTCAAACTTCTTTCCATTTTAAATTTTACATTAAAATAAAATAAATAAATAAATTCCAAATTATTTTTTTCATTTCAAACTGTATACAATGTATCATTTAATTTCATAGTTTTCCTCATCCTAAAATAAACTTGGAGTTCATCATTTTCTCCATTTCAAAAAAAACGAAATCAGGATAATTAAAATCTCATGAATCTCGTTGAATATGCCCCATCAAAATATGCAACAGGATATGTCAACCGAAATTCCTTGAAGACAGAAATTCTTTGATGAGGGTTAGATTTCCATGGCTTGATTTTCTGAAAAAAAACCAAGATTTTCATAGAGAAAGTTGCACATCAAGGGCCTTATTTTAGAATATGCAAGCATTTCTACTATTCCAAAATGCCCCACAAAATATAAATGGGTGAGTTCGAAATTCCTTTTGGTGTGCCATCCAATAGGTAAGACATGTCTTGATAGATGATCTGTCTATTATAGTCTCAATCTTGAAAAATTTTGAAACCTCATCACAGATGGTGACAGTAAAGGGACAACTCAAAAATAAGTGCACCAACTCTTCATTTGTCCTCCCACACAACGAGCAGATCCCTAGAACCTGAAAACCCATTCTAGGGAGATTCTCCCAACTGAGAATCCTATTATGTAGAACAAGCCAAGTGAAGCACTTCAGTTCAAGTTGAGCTTCCCATCTCCACATTTTAGTCACCCAATCAACGTTAATTCCAACCCTATTACTCTGTGAGATGGAGTATATCTCTTTTAGCAAAATTTTACCTCTTGTAGCCAGACCACCCCATGCAAATTTGTCTTCCTTCTTGGCTAGCCTAATACCTATTTAGTAGAGGTTATATCGATATTGTTCGCACTCTGCCACTAATTCCACCAGTAGTGCGAGTTCATTACAGTTGAGCCAAAAGGCAGGGGAAAGGAAAGTATCACAATAGCAGCCAATATGTGCCAAAGAGAAAAATCCATGGTCATTAATACATTAAATAGTTGGAACAAAAAGGAGATGATCTCCTTCCCACCCTTTAATATCATTGAGACCGATAAAAACCTTTTTGCCTCTTCCAATCTCCCATCTCAAGTTGCTACATAGCTAAGGCTTGGCTTCATCTAGTTGTGCCATATATAAGATCCATTCTTCTTCTCTAACGCTCTAGAATTTATCCGTTCTTCCATATTTGAATAAAGGAGATATTTTTGCTGATAATATGATGTTAGATGCTAGGTTCATTAAACACTCTCCAACAATTCTTGGTGAGGAGAGCTAAATTAAAGATCCTGGAATCTCTAATTCCCTATCCTCCTTCTGCCTCACTCCTAGATAATATCTGTAGGTGAACCAAATGGAATTTATTGTTATTGTTGGCACCTCCCCAAAAAAAAATTGGAAATAGCAAAATCAATTCGTTGTATAACCCATTTGGGTAAATGAAAAAGGTGCATCCAATATATGATTATCCCTTGTAGGATTGATTTAATCATGACAAGTCTACCTCCCAATGACAACCATCTGTACTCCCACAGGGACAATCTCTTTCCAATTTTTTCAAAAAGAAAATCCCAGTCCCGCTTTTCATAATGGTTAGGCTTCAAGGTGGAATCCAAGATACCTGGATGCCCGAGCCATCGATCTATTTTTGACACCAAATAAATTTACGATAAATTTCCCCATATCCACCTCATTTGACCCATATAATATCAATTTAGATTTATCCTTATTCAGAATGAGCCCTGTTACCACTCAAACCAACAGGGGACCTAAAAGGGGTCCTTGAGAAGGCAACTGCTAGGTTAAGGGAAATAGTGGAGGCTTACCCCACTGTCACCACAACTAAGTCTCCCTTCTCTTTACGGACTTTCACCGATGGGAAGAGTCTCGGTAGTTTAGGGATCACTTGTAAAGTATATGTCAATGGATAGGTGGGAAATGACCCTGGAAACCCTTTCCCATGGATAGAGTGAAGAATGGAACTTTCTTGCTCTTTAAGAAAGGGACTTGGTCCTCCAGGGGTAAGGGGTGACGGTTGGAGGGTTGAGGGAGAAAGAACAGGCTTATAGAAAAGGTTCTCAATCCCTATAATCCTTGGGAAACTTGGATTCCAAAATGTTCCTTGACAAATAATCTTTATTGAGAAGTGGGACCACACGAGGTCAAGTGGACCCAGCCTAGGCTCGGGATGGAATGCAGCAACCAATGATGTTCCTATCCTCGACAAGGTGAAGGGAAAGGATCAAACAAGAATATTTACTTCAAAAGGTTGAATTGATCCTGTTGAGGTCTAACATTGGGGATGCCTAGGCAAAATTCGATCCTAGAGCTAGGGCTTGGGATTCTCGAAGATTCCACTATTAGAATTGTCTCAAATTTGGAGTACAGGGAGGGGACCCACCAGCGCAGTAGCCTGTAGGAGATCAAAGTTTTTCCTTGGGTCAATTCTCGTGATGCCCTAGGTGACCTTTGAGGGCTAGACTTGGAAAAAAGTGGTAAAAGGTGAAAAAGGTGAACGATATGACCACCCTTCTTAGAGATCAGCGTGTAATTCACTTGGGGATATGGAGTCAAAGATGATAATGAGAAAGAATTTGGTTTCTTGATAAAGGAGGCCAAAAACCTCAACTTCATCCAATGTTAGAGAAAGAAAAGAAAAGTGAGCTTCAAGCATTTATACTCCTATTGTGGCCACAACCACCACCCTATTAAAAGTTGCCTTGATAGCAATTTTGAATGGGCCCACCTATAAGTTAATTTTGCACTCCTCCGAATGATCTATCCTATCCCAAGGATTTTAGCTCTTTGCCAAGCCAAATCTTTAATTTCTAAATGGTCAAGACCCCCTTTGATAAATCTCTGTTGCATAGTTCATTCTTGACCCAGCTCAGCCCTTCATTCATTCCCTTCATCAGACTTCTCTATCTTCATATGCATTCGTGGTATTTTCTATGCCCGCACGCATAATCACCCCCACCCTCACTTTAGTCGTTTATGCACTTAATAGACAAAGCCTTCTATTTTTGGCGGCTTATCGCAACTAACATAATGCATTCACGGCTGCCGGACCCGACGGCATGGTTAACCACATTTTATACATCATCAGGTCCGAAATCCTGTCACATATCGTAATCGGCCTAGGTATTAGGTCTTTACATAAAGCACTCTACTGTCTTCCAGACCCGGTGGGGTTATTAACAGAATATATGCGCTATCGGGTCTGGTTCCCAATCGCTTATCACATGTCGGCGGAGCACAGGGGCATACAGTTAGCGGGGAGGCGGAAGCCGGACCCACCGATGATTATAAAACTAGGCATATTTATTTTCAAGTCTGCCCCAATGGCCATACATGGATTTTTCCCATTGTCCATGTGTTTGTGATGAAACATTAAAGTCGAGGTTTTAAAAAGGGAATGGTAACATTGCGGACCCGAAGGGATTTATGAACATTGACATATATGTGTTTTTGGGTCCGCCTCCCGTATCGCATATCGCAATCGGCGGGGTCCCAAGGCTTGAACATAAGGTGCACAACGATGTGGCAGACCCGCCGATCCTATTAAGCATATCATATATATATATCGGGTTCGGAGCATTTCGCATATCGCAATTGGCCCGGTCCAAAGTTTCATATATAGCGCACCATAACCTCCCGGACCCGCCGATAATTACAAAGTCGAGCATATAATTTTTCAAGTCCACAATTTGATTTCGGATGTGTTTTGCGACAGTTTTTAGTGTAAACCGAGTTTGGCTTGCGAGGCTTAATTTATGCATAAAGCTAAAACCAAGGGCCAATTCTCTCGCGATTGTAATTCTTTATGTTATAAATGTTTCATGGATGTGAAATTTGTGTTTTTTAAGCATTTTGTAGCATATCTATATATGTGTAACTAATTTTGGTCATCTCTACAGGTGAGGACCGAGAGAAGGCAAGCAAAACCTCAGGATGGATGCATAAGCTTCAAGTTTGACTCCAAATAAAAGATGCATGCGCTGATCCGAAGAGCTTGCCCCCGCGGATATGTGTATTTGAAGATCGGGTTCTATGGCGTGGCGGTCATATGTCCAAGTGTTTCCCATGTATTCCCAAAAGACAAAACCACTCCAGATTGCATCATGAAGAGATCACAAACAATCATCCTCTCTAATCAATAACCATTCAGTGCCTAGGAAATGAAGCGCCCTAATGACAAGAAATTCCCTTTACGTGTCGACAATGACACCGACTGTTTCACCTACTTCTTCTGATCGACAGAATGAAGGAAGTAGAGGGAAGGCGAAGAGGCAGGGAAGACCGAGAGCAAGAAGCTTTTAGCATAAATATTACCTCCGAAGAGGAAAAAAGGGCTTCTGGATTTTCGAGAAGAAAAGTGTTGCTTTATTGTGAATAAGAAGGACTATTTTTGAGGGAAGAAGGAGCCATTAGTTTCAGACTCATTGTATTGTTTTGGATCAGATTGTTTTTACTATCTCTCCGATCTCTCCGACCGTTACGATCCATGCATTAATCCTTTTGAATCCATGCGTGGCACTTATAGATGAAATCTTGAAAAGCTGGAGATGGTGGTTCAGGCCCTCCTTTTAGCGCCAATTTGTTGACATGGAAAATGTGCATGATGCCAACAAGGGGAACTAACCTAATTGCAAGCCCCAATTATACCTGCTTTCGTTTGGATTGGCTAGCTCCGACGGGTTTTAAGGGACCCCGTAAACCGCTTGAACATGTCAAAAGATTGCTTCCGGGAGGAAGACTTCAATTAATCAACAAAATGAATCAGCTAACCTCTATGTATTAAATCCTATCTATAATATTTCTAACTACTCTAATCTAGTCCTAGCTACCCTAATCTATCCTGCAAGATCATGATATAGAGGTTTAAACATCATATATATTTTTAGCAGGAGCGTGATAAAGAAGGTTGAACATCATGCATAGATTCAAGACCAAATGAATCAATCACTAAATTCATAGCTGGACAAGACTGTATTAAAGCTAAATTTCAATCCAATCACTCATATAGGAATCCACATTCTTCTATGGAATTAAAACTGCAACTGATGTTTAATTTAGTTTCAAATCAGAGACCATTCACAAGTTAACCATGAAACTGAATCACATTCAATTTGACACCCCTTGGGAAGAAATTCCTGACGATTCCCCTTCTAAAGGTAACTCCTCACTTGATTTTGAGAATCCTAACAGAGAAGCCTCCAACCAAAACTTCCTTATCCATACTATGGCCAACGTCCCTCCTCTAGGTGGGAATCAGCCTCCACCTCCTCCTCCGGGTGGGAATCAACCCCCACCTCCTCTAGGAGCACTCCCTCCCTGGCTTGCATAGGATGTTGTAGCGGTAACTAGGCAGCAGCATCCCTTACCCAAAAATACAGAAATAGTGTTACCCAATTTCGACCCTAAGCGGGGAGATACCGCTGATAACCATATTCGCTCTTTCTTCCTAGCCTTGCACAAGTTGGGGGTCGCCGATGAAGATGTGGTGTGTCGCCTATTCTCTTTTACTTTCACTGGTGTTGCCTCCACATGGTATTTCAGATTGAGAATAGGGTCAATCACCTCTTGGGATGCTTTTCAGCAGGCCTTTTAGACAAGTTTGGTGATGACAAAACACCTGCGGCCCTAGTTTTAGAATTTGTTAGGCCCCTATACTACTAGTGTAACCCCTTATTGTTATTAGTACAACCCACTTATTATATTGATGTACCCATGTAGTGCCCATATTGTTACTATTGTGCCACATAGAAGCCCACTATTGTTATTATTGTGCCCTTACATTATTATTGTTAGGTCGGCTATGATTATGTTATGACCCCTTAGACTCCTATATATAGAAAGGAGGTCTTTTCATTTGTATCATCCAAGAATTGTTCATTTATGTAATGTAAAGGAGGTTGCCCCCTTGAAGAGGCTGAATTCTAAGGCGTTGATCTATCTTTTCTATCTTTCTTGAAGCTGGTTTCATAACATTTGGTATCAGAGCTTTGGATTCTAGGGTTTCGCTGCTCCAAACAGGTCATCGTGGCATTTTTGCTATAAATTTTTTTATGCGATGTTTCAAAAGCTAAAAAAAAAACCCATTTGAGAAGACATCTCGTTGAATCTCGGATCCACATTTCAGATCTTTTCGCACTATATTTGCAGAGATATGATCTGAGGAAGTTGGTCGTTTTGCAGACTCCTGAATTACATTCCAAACAGGTGACCTAGGGAAAATCGTCATAACTTTCTCTCTAAGCATTGGATTGAAATTTCATCAGAAGGTATAGAAAGAGGACGGACTGTAGTTTCTTCTGTATATGTTTCAGAGCCAAAGGTCGAAGCAGTGACACGTGGCACTTCATACAAGTTCGCTCTTCTGGAAAGGTCTATAATAAGGTCATCTTGGGAGATTGTGCATAACTCTTTCTTGGAGAATCCAATTTGGATCAGACTGGTGGCATTGGAAAGCGGACGCAAAGGGCTACTACAGGTCACAATTTCAGAACTTAAAGATCCGAAAGTACAAAGTTAGAGTCGTTTCAAGATCGAGCTCCTAAAATCAAGAAAAAGCAAGATGAGGAAGCTTGATGGCAAGGATCCGGTAAATTGGATACTTCAGATGGAGCAATATTTTGATCTACATGGTGTACCACTGTTACAAAAGGTATGTATTGCATCTTCATATTTATAACCATATCAATTTTTATGGTATGAAGGGCTTTTTTCTCGTAAACAACTTGTTACGTGGTCAATTTTCACGGAGGAAATGATAGCACATTATGAGGATACAAAGAGCAACACCTTCTTTAGAGCAACACCACAACAATTGGAAAGAGTAAAAGGGCTTTGTGACATAGTGGAAAGCAAAATTATGGAAACCAGGAAGCATACCCCTCACAACTATAAAGATGGAAGTGTTGTTTCTCCCAACCTTCCACAACCTACAAGGGTTACACCACAACAATTGGAAGAAAAAAGAGAAAAAGGGCTTTGTTACAATTGTCATAGCAAATGCACTAAAGGTCATAAGTGTGCTGAGAAGAAATTATATTACATAGAATATGAAGAGGAGGAAGAAAAGGATCAAGAAACATCAAAAGAAGAGGATATACGCCAGGACCCCACCCCAAAGAAAGAAGAAATGAATCATACCATATCTTGTAAAGCATTGGCAAGAATTACCACTCCTCAAACTCTCAAGATAGAAGGACATATCAAGAAGAAAAAGGTGCAAGAAGTGAAAGATCACATCAAGAAAGAAGAAATGAATCCAACCATATCTTGTAATTCATTGATCGAAATTACCACTCCTCAAACTATCAAGATAGAAGGACATATCAAGAAGAAAAATGTTCAAGAAGTGAAATATCACATCGAGCATCAAGAAATGAATCTGACCATATCTTTTAAAGGATTGGAAGAAATTACCACTCCTCAAACTTTAGAGATAGAATGGCATATCAAGAAGAAAAAGGTTCAAGCAGAGAAAGATCACATCGAGCATCAACAACAAGTTCTCCAACTTTTAAAGGATAACGCCACTTCAGTGCAAAATCAAATGAAACAACAAGTAGATCAACATCGTAGTGAAAAATGTTTTGATGTAGGTGATTGGGTATTTTTACTGCTATATCTCAAGCAAGCTATTTATGAGAAGGAAATATTGGCAATACTACATGCACTTAAAAAATGGCGACCTTACCGAATGGGAAGACTCTTCAAGGATGAGGATGTGGAAGCATTGTTTTGTGCTATTTCTATTATCCAACCATAATGGATAAACAAAGCAAGGGATGAATGGAAGAAGGACAAAGAAGTATGGCCACTTATTCAAAAGTTGCAAAAGATCCCAATTCAAACAATATTGCCAAAAATTGAAGAGGAAGGAAAAATCATATTGGAACCTGGAGCAGTCACAGAAACAAGAACCCGACAACTACGAAATCAATCAATTTCAGAGTATCTCATCAAGTGGAAGAACTTACCTGTTGAAGATTCCACATGGGAGGACAAGAAATTTATACAGAAGCATCAAGAACTACTCAAGTGTTGAGGACAACGCTTTTTGAAGGAGAGGGGCATGTTAGGCCCCTATACTACTAGTGTAACCCCTTATTGTTATTAGTACAACCCACTTATTATATTGATGTACCCATGTAGTGCCCATATTGTTACTATTCTGCCACATAGAAGCCCACTATTATTATTATTGTGCCCTTACATTATTATTGTTAGGTCGGCTCTGATTATGTTATGACCCCTTAGACTCCTATATATAGAAAGGAGGTCTTTTCATTTGTATCATCCAAGAATTGTTCATTTATGTAATGTAAAGGAGGTTTCCCCCTCGAAGAGGCTGAATTCTAAGGCGTTGATATATCTTTTCTATCTTTCTTGAAGATGGTTTCATAACAGAATTATCCTGTCTGAAAATGGAAACCAAGGAGAGGGTTAAGGATTTTAATATCTGATTCAACACCTTATTCAATAGAATCCCAGCCACTGTTATACCTACTGAGAAAGTGCTCATGGAGTTCTATGTATTTTCTCTCCCTGTCCCTACAACGATGTGGGTTAAAAGGAGTAATGTGCAGACCTTGCAAGGTGCTATTGATGAAGCGGTGAAAGTTGAAAATGAAATGATTAGCCTCACGGCATGCCATCCCACAACTAGAGAAAGGAAAGTCTCTCGGACATCCAAGAAGAATAATGGAAATGATAACAAAGGGGCTGAAACTAAAGACAAGGACGCCATGGATGTGGAAGGGTTGCATCAAATCATTAAAAAACTTACGAACACAGTCATTGATATGAGAAGGAATCATGGAGAGAGTACTAGTGGTAATGGAGGAGATTATAATAACAGAAAACCCTTCAAACCTTTCTACCAGAAGAAAATAGAAGGTGGTTATGGTCAGCTTGCATTCCCTGCTCCACCTAATGAAGGGGCTTTAAACACAGAAGAATTGGCTGTGATTGGATCGATCCTCAAAAAAGAAGAACCTATACTGGAGCTCGAACCAGAGCAAGGAGACGAAGAGGAATACCAAGTAGAAGAACCCTCAGATGAGGAAACCAAAATTAATGTGTTGTGGGATTTCCATAGTGATGAGAATGACAACAAGGGAGATAACACCGCAGAAATCAACGCTAATGAAATCCACACGCGTAGTAAAGGGCCGCTTCCAGGTGCAAAAAATCCCTTAGACCAAACAAAGCAAGGTGTTCACCCTATGAAAGCATCCGCTCCTAGAGTTCCTGTTGAGAAAAGTGGGCCTGGCGGTCAATCCAAGAATACCCCTGTTGCAAGTCACCCAGAGAAAGAAAATGTGTCTCCCACTGCAATGAAGGCTAGTCAACATGGTAAACTCCCATCTAAGAATGGAAAAATAGGTATGTTTACTCTGCCATATCCTGTTTATAACATTGATTACAATATCGTGGGTGATCTCAAGAAGTCTAGGGCTAATATCACATATTTTGACTTGTTGAAATTAACGCAGCAAAGAGATTTGCTGTTGAAAGCTATGAATGAGTGGAACTACAAAACCCCCATTAGCTCAAGCACCCAAACCAAGAATCCAATGTCCAAACTTGTTAGTACCACTAGCGCAGCCCAAATACCATTAGCTATGGAGGCCACATTGTCTAAAATGAATAGAGAGCCCCAAGATGTCAATGCAACCATGATAGGGAGGAAATCAAAATCTATGACTCCACCCTTCCTTATCACATTCGAAATCTTCAACATGAATGTGCATAATTGCTTGGTAGACTCTGGTGCCTTATCCACTATTATGCCTCACGCTATTGCTAAGAGACTTCAGGCAATACCCGATAAAACTGAAACTTGAATTATGCAGTTGGACAGAACGAATGTGAGAGTTATTGGGGAGCTAAAAGATGTGTTGATTCAGATGGCTGCCAAGCCTCAATACACTCAAGTCATTGATATAGTGGTAGTGGATATACCTGAGGCTTATGGGATGTTGCTTAGTAGGGACTGGTCATCAAATCTAAATGGATATTTCTCAACTGATTGGTCCCATATTTTGTTGCCTCAGAGGGGAAAAAGTGATATGCTGAGAGTGGATCAGGAGAGGTACATGAAGTACATGGTAATGGAACCAAACAACCCCAATGAACCTGTAATGTTCTATAACTCTATCCATGGGAATTATAGTTCCAATGTTTATGCCACGGAAACTTGTTTCGGGGAGTGCCATGCAGAAATAGTCAAGGAGGCTTTGACAAACACACAGTTGGAAGAAAGAATTAAAAACCCCCACAATCCAACTGAGGAATTACCTTGTATTATAGTTGATGATAGGATTAATTTCATAGAAAGTAGTTCTTTTAGCGTAACTTTAGAGTTTATTTTCGGGACCCTCCACTTTGATGACTCTAACTGTCTTGAAAGTGCAGGCGCTGGGAGCATTTTCATTGACCCCCTAAGGAACCAACATCTGATGGCCAGTCGGTTGGAATGCATGCACACCAATAACACAGCAGAACATGAAGGCTTGCTGAAGGGCCTGAGAAGAGCCATTGAAAGGAATGTAAAAAATCTCAGAGTTTTTGATGACCCACAGATAATGGTGGACTAGGTAAAGAAAAAGATACACTACAGTCCGCCACACCTGGTGAGGTACCAACATGAGGTATGGAGTTTAATTGACAATTTCAATTCTTTCAATGTCACATACATCCTCGAAACTATAACCACGATGTTGATCTGATGGCTACAATGGCTGCAAAAATTTTGCCTAATTTTAGATTAAACAAGAATAAATTTTATGTTGAATTGATTTGTAGATCATCCGCAACTGATAACATCCTGAATTGGCAGGTGTTCGAAGGTGATAATCAAATCTTGGAGTTCCTGCATTGCGAAAGAACACCCAGAAACACAACCATTAATAAAAGGGAGCATGAAAAACTTATAAACGGAAGTGAAGACGAGGTGATATCTTTCATTGAGAAATTTATTTACTTTTCATCTCTCATGAGTGAGCCAACAGGTAAGCACACAAAATTACAACACTCATGGCTGAGCTCATTCCAAGTTGTGGAAAAAATTGGTCATGGAATTTACAGATTGAAAACCATACAGGGAGAAACTAAAAAACTCCCTGTTAATAGCCAGCATCTCAAGAGATACTTCCAGTAGCCACCACATGGTGGTTACCCCCTGAGTAGGTTAGAGTTCATTTCATTTTGTTGTTAGTGTAGTTGTATTCCTGTCCTTTCTTTTGTTTTCTGCAAAGTCCATTTTCCTGTTGTTTTGAATCACATTCCTTTTCAGCCAGCTGATGGTGGTCCTCCAATCTCGTTCTACCTTTCAGAATTTCCCTCATTCACCACTCTCGGCCTTTCCCTTCCGCATTAACTTGCTGATGATTCTGTTGTTCCTGAATCCATCATTTCCCTGCCAATCAAGCAAACTTTCTATCATCCCATGAGCACTTGAGAATCAACAGTGGAATGCAAACCGAAACCCCTCATGGGCATCTGTTGGGAACTATGTGAGATCTGTTGATAACTTGGATATCTGGAGCATGTAAGGACATCTGTATAAAACAAAAAATGTGTAACTACAGCTGGACTGGCATGGAGGAACGTTGCATTTAAATAAATCCCACTCAGACCTAGCCTATACTTGCTTGTAAGGTTTACAGTCATTCTCCATTGGTCCCATCCACCACACTAAATGGTCCAATACCTATTACTCACAAGTAAACCTCCTTTCATGGGCTAAGCTCACTATCTCATACCCTGTGGCAAATCTAATTTTTCTCTAGTCCTTGTGCCTGAAACTAGAAGGACTTATCTAAAAAGAAATGAAATGTCAAGTCCTTGTGCCTATCTGGAAGGACAGGTTGTTTGGGAAGCTGGTTAGAGTAAGGACTGTTTCTGGGCTCAGAGTACTAGTTGACATAGCAAGTCCAACCTTGCTTAATCAGTTTAAAAATGTGGCATGATCCATGACTACGCTCCACTCAATCAATAAAGATAGCATTGAAATTCTCATATAAAGTGCAAGAAAAATACATCTACACAAAAAGCTGAGGTACACACCTAAACAAGTATTGGTAGACTAGTGATGACCTTGAAAGGATTTTGAAAGTTGGAAACAAGTAGAGGAAGGTCAATAAAGCCCATAACACCACCATTGGAGAATGCCTGTCAAAACCCTATCAGTAAGTAGAAGCTATTTGTCTTTATCCCATCTGAAGCAATTAATGTTGAAGTGGAACCCATGCTTGTCCATCTGTACAGTGTGCATTTCAAGTTTATCTTAACACCCTACTGTTCTATTTGATCCAAGGTTTGTTTGGAAACAGAGATAATTAGTTCGCCATTTGTTGTGGCCACAACCACCACCCTATTAAAACTTGCCTTGATAGCAATTTTGAATGGGCCCCCCTATAAGTTAATCTTGCACTCCTCCGAATGATCTATCCTATCCCAAGGATTTTAGCTCTTTTCCAAGCCAAATCTTTAATTTCTAAGTGGTCAAGAGCCCCTTTGATAAATATCTATTGCATTGTTCATTCTTGACCCAGCTCAGCGCTTCATTCATTCCCTTCATCAGACTTCTCTATCTTCATATGCATTCGTGGTATCTTCTATGCCCGCACGCATAATCACCCCCACCCTCACTACAGTCGTTTATGCACTTAATACACAAAACCTTCTATCGCCCCTTTATTTTCATTATAACCCTTTATAATGAAAATCCTTCGCAAAGCATGCATAAATCCCTTTTGGGGGCCTATCGCAACTAACATAATGCATTCATGGTTGCCGAACCCGACGGCATGGTTAACTGCATTTTATACATCATCGAGTCCGAAAGCCCATCGCATATCGCAATCGGCCTGGGTATGAGGTCTTTACATAAAGCACTCTACTGTCTTTCGGACCCGACGGAGTTATTAACCAGAATATATGCGCTATTGGGTCCGGTTCCCAATCGCTCATCGCATGTCGGCGGAGTGCGGGGGCATACAGTTAGCGGGGAGGCAGAAGCCGGACCCACCGATGATTATAAAACTAGGCATATTTATTTTCAAGTCCGCCCCAATGGCCATACGCGAATTTTTCCCATTGTCCATGTGTTTGCGATGAAACATTAAAGTTGGGGTTTTCCAAAGGGAATGGTAACATTGCGGACCCGAAGGGATTTATGAACATTTACATATATGTTTTTTCGGGTTCGCCTCCTGTATCGCATATCACAATTGGCGGGGTCCCAAGGCTTGAACATAAGGTGCGCAGTGATGTGGCGGACCCACCGATCCTATTAAGCATATCATATATATATATATCGGGTCCGAAGCATTTCACATATCACAATCATCCCAGTCCAAAGTTTCATATATAGCGCACCATAACCTCTCGGACCCACCGATAATTACAAAGCCGAGCATATAATTTTTAAAGTCCGCAATTTGATTTCGGCTGTGTTTTGCAACAGTTTTCAATGTAAACTGAGTTTGGCTTGTGAGGCTTAATTTATGCATAAAGCTCAAACCAGGGGCCGATTCTCTCGCAATTGTCATTCTTTATGTTATAAATGTTTCATGGATGTGAAATTTGTGTTTTTTAAGAATTTTGCAGCATATCTATATATGTGTAACTGATGTTGGTCATCTCTATAGGTGAGGACCGAGAGAAGGCAAGCGAAACCTCAGGATGGATGCATAAGCTTCAAGTTTGACTCCAAATAAAAGATGCATGCGCCGATCTGAAGAGCTTGCCCCCACAGATATGTGTATTTGAAGATCAGGTTCTATGGCGTGGTGGTCATATGTCCAAGTGTTGCCCATGTATTCCCAAAAGACAAAACTGCTCCAGATTGCATCACGAAGAGATCACAAACAGTCATCCTCTCTAATCAATAACCATTCAGTGCCCAGGAAATGAAGCGCCCTAATGACAAGAAACGCCCTTTACGTGTCGATAGTGACACCGACTGTTTCACCTGCTTCTTCTGATCGACATAATGAAGGAAGGAGAGGGAAGGCGAAGAGGCAGGGAAGACTGAGAGTGAGAAGCTTTTAGCATAAATATTACCTCCGAGAGGAAAAAAGGGCTTTTGGATTTTCGAAAAGAACAGTGTTGCTTTATTGTGAATAAAGAGGACTGTTTTTTAGGGAAGAAGGAACCATTAGTTTCAAACTCATTGTATTGTTTGGATCAGAGTGTTGTTACTGGCATGAATGTAAATGTGATTTATATTTATGCATATTGATGACTTACAGTTCACTATTAGTCTTGTTAAATTGAATGTGATTCAGTTTCATGGTTAACTTGTGAATGGTCTCTGATTTGAAACTAAATTAAACATCAGTTGCAGTTTTAATTCCATAGAAGAATGTGGAATCCTATATGAGTGATTGGATTGCAATTTAGCTTTAATATAGTAATGTCCAGTTGTGAATTCAGTGATTGATTCATTTGGACTTGAATCTATGCATGATGTTTAACCTTCTTTATCACGCTCCTGCTGAAAATATATATGATGTTTAAACCTCTGTATCATGCTCTTGCAGGGTAGATTAGGGTAGCTAGGACTAGATTAGAGTAGTTAGAAATAGTATAGATTGGATTTAATACATAGAGGTTAGCTATTTCATTTTGTTGATTAATTGAAGTCTTCCTCTTGGAAGCAATCTTTCGACATGTTCAAGCGATTTACGGGGTCCCTTAAAACCTGTCGGAGCTAGCCAATCCAAACAAAAGCAGGTCTAATTGGGGCTTGCGATCGGGTTAGTTCCCCTTGTTGGAATCATGCACATTTTCCATGTCAACAACTTCAAAGTAAATGATGCAAGAATATCGAGACAAATAATCTCTAGGACATTTCATTCATATAAAATTGGCTCATACATTAAATTAGCTAAAACATGCTCAATTCCACATTTCGATTATGCAACAACTAGCTCTGATTTTAGCAATATGCAGCAACAATAATAACAACATCAAAATTTATTTACAAAATTATAAATTATATCCAACCAAAATTTCATTTACAAGACAAAGCTCCAAGACAAGATAAATAGCTCAAATCCATATGTCAAAAGTCATCCATCTCCAAAAAATATCCTCCAAGGAAAAATGTGAAGTTCTTTATGATTAGAGAGATCTCATGTCAGGTGATGATCCAAATGAATGTATCTAACATCAATATAGCCTCCTAAGGAGCTAGAATTAGCCTATGGGCCTACATTAGCCCCTAATGATAAAATAATGTGCAAATAAAACCCTTATTGTTGACAAGCCCACCAAACTAGCCCACAAGTGTAAAAATAAGCCTCACAAGGGGCCAAATAATAATATGTACATGTCGTGGGGCCCTCCAAAGGCCTAATAATGTCCTGAAGTGCCATACTAAGGAATAAATTCCTCAGAATATGATGGACAAGCGGGTGGCCCCTTTTTCTCCAAGTACTAGACCTGTGGTGCTCCTATTGGATCTGAGGACACTTAAATGACCCTATGGGTATCCATATGAATCGAAAATGCATGTAGATCCTCTCCAAGGGTCCGAGTGGTGGAATGAATGCTATCATGACATCGTACAAGTCTTGGGTCACCTTCCAAGTGTGTGGGGCTCTTGTGGGGACCTGTTGGGCATAATGTACCAAGCATATCACCATCATCCCAAAAGTGGGTCGCTAGTAGTCTTTAAGCATCGTTGAAGATCCGTTGAGTGTTGTATGCTACTGTGGAGGCCAATGGCTCTCGATGCACACACTATATGTGCCAATGTATACCTCTGGGTGTTAGGATCTCGTATAGGGAGACCAAACCCAAATGGAAACCACCTATAATCCTGCATAAGATCCAATACGTCCCCTAGGCTTCCAGTACAACCAGTCATTAAAATAATTAGGTAAAAGAGTTTACAAATCATGTATAAAAAAGTGGGAACTTCATAATGGCATGCCCTTCCGTAGTGGGTTTTGGCATGTGCTCGTGTCTTCAAGCTCAAAAGGGGGTTAACTAAGTACCTTATTAGGTTGTTTCAGCCCTTAAAGGGGATAGTATATCCAAGGTACATCCCTCTAATGGGGATGGCAAGTGATAAATAAGTGGAATGGAATAGGGAATGAGAGGGGAAACCCTGGGCCACATATTTGGGCATATGGGTAATTGGATAAGGGGAGGCCCACACCTAGGTATGTAATGTGTAGGAGGGAGAAATCATTGTACACAAGGTGCCCCAACCTTGGTTTTTCCACCCTTCTTTATATTCCTTTTCCTTTTATGAATTTTCTTTCATCAACTGATCATGGCTAAAAGGACAAGAGCATGATGTGTAAGATATAACCATGATTACCCCCTTTTAGGTAGCTTGGTTCATTTCCCTTCAGGGATTGGAAAAATCATGGGTTCCTGAATGATAAATGAGGCTCATCTAGGGTCTATGGAACCAAGGTGATGACCATGGATTGGGGTAGAGCTCATATATTCGATTTTTCTCATGTGCTAATTATTTTTGTCCCAACCATCTTTTGAATTTTGTGGTACACTTTCCTGTTAAATGTGGCCAATTATGCTTTTTCTTTTTCTCTTAGCTGCTTCAACCTTCAGGGCATCATTTTAGGCCTGACTGAAGGTGGGGGCAAGGGGATAGGGAAGTCGGCCCTACTTATACCCAGAATGGAAATATGGACCCAGGTGGGAGAAATGATAAATGGGGGTGAAGTGAGTGGAAAGGGAGTAATATATGCGTATAAAGGAGCGGGACCACGCACCCAAAGTCAAGGTTTCCCAAGTAGTACCACCCTAGAACCAAATGGTAAATAAAGGAGGCCCCACAGGACTAAGATCCAAGGGTAGCATCCAAAAGAGATCAAGGGGAAAAGAGCACAAACTAAGCCCACTCTTTCCACCAAATCCGCCCATCAATCCATACCCAGAAGTATCCATGATAAGTAAACCCAATACTCAATTACCAAATGACAAGACATACCTTTAGATTCAGGAGGCCCACCTTCAAACATACGATCAATACAAGTGGGTGAGGGACCACTGGCTGGCTTAGGTGGCAGAGAAATGACACAACGAGCTA
The DNA here is from genome assembly GCA_031772625.1 of Pinus tabuliformis. Classification (NCBI taxonomy): domain Eukaryota; kingdom Viridiplantae; phylum Streptophyta; class Pinopsida; order Pinales; family Pinaceae; genus Pinus; species Pinus tabuliformis. The sequence continues at coordinate 61,015,767 of CM062814.1, read as the reverse complement.
GTAGGAGGCTGCAAGGGGTTGTTGGCTGCTAGTTGAGGCTCATCATGGAGCATAATTTATCCTGGGGATATCACCCACAAGGTGGTGGGTAACAAGCCCAAAGGAAACCCTAAATTTGGAAATGATTTGATGAAACACCCTCCATTTAGAAATCTTAGCTTCCCCTTAGTAGAGCACATTATCAAAGAACATGAGAAGTGAGATAGAAATATTGATTGTGACCCTACAACCAAGAATCGAGCTAGCCTCCTTAGTGCCCCTAATCCCTTTTCTAATTCCATCTATGACCAATATAAATAACAATGGAAAAGTGCACATCCTTGATGCATGCCTTTAGAGATCCCAAAGAAATCTACCAGCAAGCCATTGATCAAAATAACCAAATTCATCGGTGTGATACATCTCATTATCCAGCCTATATGTCAACGAGGAAAGCCAACTTTATAAAGTATCAACCTAAGAAGTCCCAATTGACCCTATCATATGCTTTTATCAGGTAAATTTTCATCATATAAGCCTTCAGCCTGCGAGTTTTGATAGAATGGATGCATTCTTGTGAGATGGCCACAACGTCTTGTATTAGTCTATTAGGGAGGAAGCCAAACCGTTCTAGAGTAATATGATTAACAAGATGGTTTTTGTCCCTCATCGGAGCTTTAATTACCTCTTGTAGCTCATCTGATGTATTTGGTATATCCACCATCTCAATAACTTCCTCATTCACCATGGAAGGGAACAAATTGGTTATTTCCAATTGTTCTATCACATTAGTATCCTCTGTAGCCTTATATTGGTCTCTAAAATGCAAAAAAGCCTCTTGTTGAATATCTTTCAGTGTGGTGAATAATTTTCTTTCTCCTCCTTTGATATGCCAATTTGTGTTTCCCTGCTTCCTTTTCAAAGCTACCCTATGGAAAATGCGGGTTTTCTTATCCCCGTCTACCACCCATGCCAATATGCTCTTTAGTCTCCATTCTTTTGCTTGCAGTTTTAATACTTTTTTGTTTTATGGCCACTAGATCCAAAAGAGCCTTCTTAGTATGTTTAGCAAACAAATCAGGACATGTAGGATCAGTCAAAGCCACTATCTCTTGTTCTGTGTTCGACAATTCCTTAGAAAGCTCCATCTTCCTCTTTCTTACCCATAATTGAACCACCAACTTAAGCTTACTGAATTTGGAGTGACCTCCTCCATCTTGTGTCTTGGATGAGTTTCTAAAGGTTGGAGCCATAATGCTCGAATAAGATCAACAAACTATTTTTCTTGCACCCACATGTGGTTGAACTTAAATGGTAATGCCTCTACCTCATTTTCTCCATGCCATTCAAGAAATATTGTGTCATGGTCTGAAATATCAAAGAAAAAAGGCCAAGTCAAAAGATTTTTCATCCTCTAGTATAAATGTGACTGTATAAGGAACCTATCCAACCTTTTTACAATGCCCTCATATCCATAGCGCCCATTCCTCCAAGTTGGGCAAATAAGACATGGGATTATATCCGAAAGCATTTTACTGGAAAATAGGTCCTTGAAATAACCAAAAAGTGCATCCAACTTACTTTTTTGACCCCAAATATCCCCATTTTCCATCGCCAAGTTCAAGTCCCCATCTACAATGACCAATTGAATGTCCATAAGGTCGCAAAAATCAAGCATGTCCCAGAAAAGCTGACGGTTGGAATATGGAGCGTAAAGAATTAGTATACGCATGTGATTGCCAGATTCCCTGGTATATCTAGTCCAAATAATACTAGCGAAGGATTTGAAAGCCTTAAAAGAAAACAATTTAGGATCTCAACATGTGGCCATACCCCCAGACTAACACGAGGCACTAATTGCGCATACCTCCCAAGATGGGAAATTTTTAGTAGGTAGTCCCTAGATTTCTCTTTGATAGACATTGTCTCCTGAAGAAGGACAAAATAGGGAAGCTTTCTATGTATGATATTTAGGAGGGATCCCCTAGTTTGGGTTGATCATAGGCCCTAAACATTTAATGACATGATTTCATTATAATGGGGCATCAACAGGCTTTTTGTCTCTAGGGGCCTGTAGAATAGAACCTTCATATGTGCCATAAGTTCTAATAGGGGCGCCAAGATCAAAGCGTGGGTATAGTACCTCCTCTAGAGCCTCCAAGAAATAGGAGCTCAAATCATTTCCAGTATCGACACATGTAGATATTTTCTTGTATTTAGCTTCTTTCTTCTTACGAGTCATCCATCCTTGCCTTTTTTCAGTTTTTACAAGCACACCTTTATCTTGGAAGAAATAATTTTGAATTTTCAAAGGTTCTAGTCCCAATGACCCCGCTCTAGCTAAACATCCCAATTCATCATCCTCAAAGAGAGGAGTTGAATTTTTATCATGTATAGACCCCATTCCACATGGCGATTGCAGAGAAGGCCTTGGGGCCTGTTTAAGATACAATTCCTTATCTTTGGATCGTGAAATAGAAGTGAAGGGATCCAAATCTATATCCAATTCCAACACATCCTTCTCTAAAACAGGTTGGGGCCTATACCTAGATTTATATGAGTCAGCCTCTGTATCCGACCCATACGCAATAGTTTATGCGGACATATATACTTAGAGCATGCCTCCTTATGAGATTGCATCAATGTCCCAAAGATAGCCCTAAGAAGACACTCCACATGTCTATGGAAAGTTGGGTCACACCTCGAAAAAGAGGTATCTCTGTCCATCATGTGAATGAGGACACCATAGTGGAGACGACACTCTGCAATCAAATGACCAGTTTCGTGGCAGCCTAAGCATTTGAAAGGGACCCCCCCTAGTAGTCCACATGTTGGTGAATGGAGAAGGGACCCCAATATATGTCTAGAGCAGCTTGAAATCCACTAAAGTAATCAACCTCAACAAGGACCCAAGCTACTATTTTTTCCAAGAGTCCCAAGCAATCTTTGTCTACATAGTTAAACTTACCAATCTTATTGGTGATTTCCAGTATGGATTTCTTAGACCAAATATCCAAAGGAATGCCCGACAACTTTTCCCATATGATTTTCTGCTTGGGGACTTATTTAATGGGATCAAAGCCCATAGTCCATTTCTGTAAAACTAGAAATCCTCTACCCAACACCCAAGGCATGGATGCAATTTTATTAGCATCCTTTTCCTTTAAGAAATGAAAGCCAAACCATCCATTTAATAATATGTTAACCTTTGTCCAGTATTCAAGGATAAAGGTCCAACTCTTGTCAATCCATTCTTTCATTTGGGCACTTGTCATATTGGTGAACTCCCATCTCCCCACCATTACCCTTTGTTTTGATCTCACAACATTGTCCCAATATGCATCCACCTTGAGAATGAGATTTTGGATTTCCTCTTCCACCCTAGTCATTTTTTTTCCTCGTGTTTCTAGGTTTCTTGTTCAATAATTCATTACGAAGTTACTGCTTACATGTTATTATGTTATTATTCAACTAGAAGCATACATGTTTGGTACATAAAACTTTATCATACAAAAGATGATATGTCTTCTTTATGGATTATTAGATTTAATAGGGATTTACGCTTAGTTATTATATATTTAACAAGAATGAGATTTCAAAGTAGAGCAACATGGCTTACGAGAAACATATGTGTTATTTGATGAGCTTGCAAATGAAGGCCATAACAACAACATATAGGATGCATGACACATTCCTTATGATTATGATGATATCAAAGAGGAAGTAAAAGAGAAGAAACAACAAAAAGAGGAGGAAGCATCTAGTGACATGGACACCTCAAAAAGTCATAGCACACCAAGAGGAAGATATGATTCACTGCAAAGCAGGAGACGATATGAATGAAGTGAAGCACCAAGGTGGTCATCACGTCAAATTCAACCACTAGTAAGATTAAGTATTATTTCTTAATTTCTAAAGCAATGAATTTCATAGAACCTTTGAATTTCAAAGAAACTAATGAGCATAAAGAGTGTAGAGATGCAATGAAAGAAAAATATGAGTCCCTGATGAAAAATGATACTTGGAAATCAACGTAATTACTTGAAAATAAAGTACCCATGGGATCCAAATGGTTGTACAAAACCAAATTTAACATTGATGGAAGTTTACATAAATATCAGGTCAGGTGGACTAATCGAAAGGATTTACATGGAGAGGGGAGATGGTGGAGAGAGCTAGGGTTTGTAGTAGAAGTTAAGCGTTGGGCACCATGGAGAGGCGAGAGGGGGGGAGTTCCACTCCCTCCTATAGTTAGGCAGTCTCCAATCGATTCAAGAAACCTTTGGAGGCTGAAATTGGAATTTTAGGAGGAGGGAAACAAGACAACAGAGGTACACAGGGGTAGGAAAATACGCATGAATTCAGAAAAGAAAAAGGAATAGAAGGAGAAAATCAGAATGCGGATACCAGAAATCGAACTAGACCGTGTAAGCCTAGGGCAACTATCACACCCAGAGTGGTGTTAAGTGATCCAGCGCTACAGGCGTATGGGGACCACATGGCGACTTACGTAGTCATTTGTAAATTCATGGGGTTATGGCCAATGGAGAAGGCTTTACAGGCATGGATAAAGAATCATTGGAAACCTAAGGGGGATATAGATTTTCACCTTGGATCAAAGGGTTTCTTCACTAAAGTTCTTACGAACATTGAGGATAAAGACAGGGTGTTTGAAGGAGGGCCCTACTTCTATGTTGTTGCAGGCCTCTATATGCGGCCTTAGGTAATGAATTTTGTCCCAGAGCACGGGACATTCACTTTGGTCCCAGTTTGGGTAAGGCTCTACTCCTTACCACTGGATTATTGGCAACCATAATCATTAAAAGAAATAGGAATAAACTAGGGCACTTTGTTAAAATATCAGAGGCCACTAGGTGGGGAAAGTATACCTCCTTTGCCCAGATTTGCATAGAGATGGACCTCTCTGGAGCTCTACCGGATGAAGTAATTATGGAAGTTTTTGATGAAGAATGAGTACAAGTGGTGGACTATGAGCATGTTCCTTTCAAATGCCGCAAGTGCCATGAACTTGGGCATCTATTCAGGGATTGGCCCTTAAACAAAATGGAAAGAAGAACTAAAGCTACCTCAGGGAAAGAAACTGAAAGCTTTAGCAAAGTGGGAAACAGAGGTAAAGGAGGGAGAAAGTACCAAAATAAAATCAATGAGGAAAAGCAGCCAAGTCAGAATAGGTACAAGGTACTAGAAGAAGAAGAGGAGCACAATAATGCAAATCAGACTCTGGAGGTAAGCCCTGTGGAGAAGGAAAAGGAAGAGAGTATGGAGGACACACATGACAAAAACCAACAAAAGGAGGATCTGCTAAACATTATGGAACTTGATAGGGACCAAGAGAAGACCCCGAGTGAGGTGGGAACAGAGGATCATGAACTGCAGGATATTCTTGATAGGGAGCATCTAGATCTGGAAAAGTTCCTAGAGCAAGGAACCACCAAAGGAATGGATTCACTACCATAAGAGGAGTTCAACAGAGTGCAACAGCTATTCCTATGGAGAACTCAGGCAAAAGGTTTGGGAGTCAAAAGAAACCATGATAGTCAGGACAACGAAGGGGTGAAAACAATGAAGGCAGCATCGGGACTAGCTCCTAAGAACCCAGGCAAGAAAAGAGGTAGGAAAAAACAGAACGAGCTGCTGATAGAGTGTGGAAAACTCATGATCGATTCAAGTAAGATGAAAGACCTAACTAGTTACTCATTTACAAATCTTTCTTAATGAAAATCACAACATGGAATATTAAGGGTCTAGGGAGTAAAAGGAAGCAAAGGAATCTTAGCAATAGAATGAAAGAAGAAAAACCAGATATGATTTTTATCCAGGAAACAAAATGTTCAGTAGAAAAAATAAGAGAAATTCACAGCAAATGGCTGACTAAATATGAATATCTAGAAGTCAAAGTAGACAAAACAGCAAGAGGAATTCTCACACTTTGGAACCCTCAGAATATAGGAATCCTAGATGTTGAAGCATCTAGGAACTACTTATCAGTGGTTATTCAACCTTTGGGGGACAAGGAAGTTTATTTAATCACAAATTTTTATGGTCCACAGAAGCTTGAAGACAAACTAAGACTTCTTACTTCACTAGAGGATCTAAGAGACAAACATTCGGGCATCCCCTAGATTTTGGGAGGGGACTTTAATATGATTAGGTCACTGTCAGAAAAAAAAGGTGGAACCAGATCACTAGGCAGAGACTCCATAGCATTTCAGAATTTTATAAACAATATGAGGCTAGTAGATATAGAGACAAGTAATGGAATATTTACATGGAATAACAAAAGGGGAGGAGAGTCTCAGGTGGCCTCAAAACTAGACAGATTTATTATCTCGGAGGACCTTATCCTAACAGGCCTTGACTTGTCAGCGATGATACTCCCTTTTGGTGGCTCGGATCATTGGCCTGTTCAACTTGAAGCGTCCTTTATATGAACTCCAAGAAACAGACCTTTTAGGTTTGAAAACATTTGGCTCACCCATCCGGACTTTATCAGCAATATTGAAAAATGATGGACAAAGGATATGCAAGTTCAGGACACTAAAATGTTCCTCCTGCATAAAAGATTGAAACATATCAAAATCAGGCTTAAAGATTGGAATAAGAATGAGTTTGGCAACATTTTTGAAGCCAAAAAAGTGACAGAACGAAAGCTACATGAAATTAACCAGATCCTCATTACAGATGGCTTCAACGGGGAAAGAAAGGAACAAGTTGACTACCATCAACAAGAATGGGAAGAATTATGCAAACAAGAGGAGATATTCTGGAAACAGAAATCAAGGGTACAATGGTTAAAAGAAGGAGAAAGGAACACAAGGTTTTTTCACAAATCTACAATGGATCACAGGTCTCATAAAACGATCTCAAAAATCAAAGATTCTCAAGGGAATCAACTCGATACCCACAAAGAAATAGAAGCTGAGCCAGTTAAACATTTCCAAGGCATAACAGAGGAACCTCTCTTAGACGGATCACAATTCATCAGTGATTTTACAAAGCACATTCCTAAACTTGTGACACGAGAAGACAATTACAATCTAAATAGGCCTGTGAATGAAGAGGAGGTCAGTGAAGTCATCAAAGAATTGAAAAATGGGAAGGAACTAGGTCTGGATGGTTTTAATGTTGACTTCTTTAAAGCATGTTGGGGAATAATCAAGTAGGATATCCTCGATGTGGTGGAGGACTTGAGGAAAAATAGCACTGTTTTGAAGGCGCTCAATACCTCTTTCATATCCTTAATTCCAAAACAGGATAATGCTATGACACCAAACAGATTTAGACCAATAACATTCTGCAATGTGGTGTATAAAATAATTTCCAAAATTATTGCCAACAGGCTTAAACCCCTTCCCAACTCTTGTATCTGAGGAACAAACTGGGTTTGTGGAAGGCAGACAAATTCTAAACAATATCATTCAAGCACATGAGGTGGTTCATTCACTTATAAGTAATAGGCAGGCAAGAATGATTATGCAACTTGACCTAGAAAGGGCTTATGATAAGATAAGTTGGGCTTACATAAGGAGAGTTCTTATAGCATATGGATTTGACCATAACTAGGTAAGATGGGTGATGGCCCTTGTAACTACCTCTAGTTTTTCAATCCTAGTAAATGGTTCACCATCCAAGCCCTTTAATTTGACGAGAGGTCTCAGATAAGGAGATCCTCTCTCACCCTTACTCTTTATTCTCATGATGGAAGGGCTAGGAAAAGCTATCAAATTTGCCAAAGCAGAAGGCAAAATCGAGGGTCTCAAACTCACCATGAACGGAGATGCTTTGACCCATCAATAATTTGTGGATGATACTATGCTATAGGGAACACCTACAGTCAGGGAAGCTCTAGTCTACAAACAAATCCTGAAAGACTTTGCAATGGCTGCAGGCACAGAGGTAAGCCTTACCAAAACAAAGATTTTCTTTTTTAATATTGACATTGCTATTCAGAGAAATATATCCAGAATTCTAGGCTTTCAAAGAGATATGCTACCCTCCAAATATTTGGGAGTACCGCTAACTGACAAACCTCTGAGCAAGATGGTTTGGGAGCTTGTGATTAATAAGCTACAGGACAAAATACGGAAATGGACAAGTAGGTCTTTGAACTTAGTAGGACGACTAGTGCTGACAAAGTTGTCCTACAAACTACCCCATCTTTATGTTTTCAGACCTTCCAGTTCCTAAAGGAGTCATGCAACTATGTAGAAATATCCAAAGAGATTTTCTTTGGGGCAAAGGGGAAGAGAAAAAAAATGGGCCTTGGTAGCCTGGGAAAAGATCTGTAAACTGAAGTCACATGGAGGTTTGGGACTGGATGATCCTCAAGTGCTAAACAAAGTTTTGGGGGAAAAACTATGGTGGAGATGACTAAAAGATTTAGCTTCCCCTTGGGAATTGGATTGCCTCATTATTCAAACAAACATACAGAGACATGGGGAGAATTACCAGCACCTTAAAGAAGTGGAGAAAAAATTTCTCTGATAATGAAACAGTCAACAAATCTTGGGCTTTAGCTCCAAGCTTTTTAATCTGGGATGTCTGGAAAGAACGCAACAACAGAATATTCAAAAACAAGAAAGGTTTTTCCCAGAGCATCATGGAACAGATTTTAAGACAGCTCAATGAGACGGTAGGAACTCTCATTAAAAACCCCCCTGAGAACCAACCTAAAGATACTGATGTGTAGATACTAATTCAGTTGGGTATGCAGGGGCTCACCCCAAAGGGAAAAAACAAAAATGCAAATCATATAATTGCTGATAAGGATTTCCGGCAACCTCCCCTCAAGGTTTTCTGAAATGTAATATTGATGGGGCTTCAAAAGGAAACCCGGGCATGGCTGGTTATAGAGGAGTGATAAGGGATGAAAAAGGTTGTATAAAATTCATCTTTCATTGTAATTTGGGGAAAGCCACAAACAATATGGCAGAGCTCATGGCCCTGGAGCAATGCTTATAAATCATGAGGGACTCAAATCTTCATAACATTATAATTGAAGCCAATTCTGAATTGATTATCAATTCGGTCAAGAGAATTTGCTATGGCTCAGCTCCGGAAAAGTTTCGAGACATTGGAGGCTTCTGCAAGTCTATCAAATGATTCAATCCCACTTGCAGAACATGAGAACCCTGAGTTTCACTCATGTGCGCCGAACAGCCAACAAATTAGTGGACATCTTAGCTAATGAAGGCATACTCTGTGCTAAAAGCAATAATAAATATAAATGGATAGAGATTCCCCAGGGTAGATTGAGGGAAGAGTGTCTCAGACAGGTGAACGCGGACCGAGAGCTCTATCAGAGCAGGGGATACTAGCAGGTTGTAGTCTTCTGGAAACAATTGAAGGTTAGTCCACATGAAACAACAGTTCACGGATAGAAACGAAAAGAATGGCCGATCCTTAGGCCGGAATATGTGCCCAGAATTCTACAATCCCAAGGTTCTCGGGCGGGTGTCAATTAACAACACAAGTATTTACATGAATTTGAATCATATTACAGAAAGCCTTTTCATTGGCTATGCAAGGAGCTTGGTTAAAGTGCGAGCAGGTAGGAGAAATAGCAGCAATCGTATCAATTCCGCGTTGCAAATAGCAAGATGGTTACCAAGCCAATCAGACCCAAATCAACTTTAACAGTAGCTTTATCAGGCTTCGAGTCTGAAAGCAGTGTTAAATAGCAAGAAAGTTACGCAGACTGGTGGGAATCGCATGCATTTGGTGGATTTCGGGCAGATTACATGCGCGAGGGTTATCAGCCAAAACGGACCCGAAATTTTTATAGAGCGATCTCTAAAGGCTTATCGGGTCCGATTCAAGATTTAAAGGGAGTGCTTGTTAGCGGCTCGATATTGTTAATGACCGTTAGATCTCTGATGATAGATCGAACGGTCTGGGCTTCCGATTATCTTTTGTGGTTGCGTCGTCATGTTTTTGCGGGCCCTGGGCCCAGATAGTGGGCCTTAGGCTTAGGTTTCCTAGGCTATAGGTGGCCCACATCTCATTTGTACATTTTGTAATATGGTTGTATTATCAATTTGAATAGAAGGTTCGATGCTTAATTCAGCAAAAAAAAATATCAGGTCAGGTTAGCTGCAAAGGGATACTCACAAAAAGGAGGAATTGATTATGAAGAAACTTTTGCACGTATAGCTAAGTTAAATACAATTAGATTGATGATTGCTTTAACTACAAAACATGAATAGAAACTACATCAACTAGATGTTAAGTTTTCTTTTTTGAATGGGGAATTAAAAGAAGAGGCATATCTTGTTCAACCATAAGGGTTTGTTAAAAAGGGTCAAGGCCACCTTGTTTGCAAATTAAAGAAAGCTTTATATGGATTAAAATAGGCACCAAGCTCTTGGTATGTGAAGATGGATTCTTTCTTTCTTAGAAAGGTTTTATGAAAAGAAAGAGTGGTACTAATCTATATATCAAGTCATATCAAAAGGGGCATGTTATTACAATTCCCCTGTATGTCGATGATCTTATTATAACAAACAATGCCTCTAAGTTAATTAATGAAGTTAAAGTACAAATGTCACAGGTGTTTGAAATGAACGGCCTTTGTGAATTGTGCTATTTCTTAGGTCTTGAAATATGGAGAGAAGTTGGTGAGACATTGGTTACACAAAGAAAACATACAAGGGAGCTACTCAAAAGATTCAAAATAGACCAATGGATGGAAGTATCAATACTTTTAGAACATAAAGTCAAACTTTACAGTGATGATGGAACAAGAGAGGTGGATGGTACATTATATCGTCAACTAGTGGGAATTCTAAACTATCTCAATACAACTGGGCTAGACATAAAATATTCAGTTAGCATGCTAATCAGTTCATGGCCAAACCTCTTGAAAGCAATTGGAAAACAATGTAGAAAGTCCTTTGATATCTGAAAGGCACTGTTAACTTTGGTATTACATACACTGATCATTTTTATGTTGAGTTGATAGGGTATTTTGATTCAGATTTCGCTGGAAATCCTAATGAAAAAAGATCGGTCTTAGGATATGCGTTCAACATTGGATATGGGATAGTGGCATGGAGTAGTAAGAAAAAACCAACAATTTCTTTGTCATCAACTGACGTTGAGTACAAAGCTTTGTGCAGTGTTACTTGTGAAGTCGATTGGTTGAGGCGAGTTCTTGAATATGTCGGAGAAGTAAAAGAAATGTCAATGATTATCAAGTGTGACAATAAAAGCACCATCAAACTAGCCAACAATAGTGTGTACCATATTGAGACACATTATCATTTTGTTATGGAAAAGATGGAGTCTCAAGAAATTGATTTAGTCTTTTGTATTACTAATGAAAATGTGGTTGACATATTTTCAAAGCCTCTTGGAAAGACGTAAATTGAAGTATGTAGAAAACGCATTTCCCGTTAAGGGGAGTGTTAAAATAATGGAGAAATCTAGAAAATTCTCTAATAATAGAGTTTATTATGTTTGTTTGGATTATAATTGGCCTAATTAAGCAATCACTTGTGAGATCCTATATTGTAAGAATCAGTTCAGCTATATTGTAATTCTATATATATAAGTGATTCTATATTCTAGGAATCTATTCAACTAGATTGTATATATATATATAAGTGATTGCTGGTGTAAATATGTAATGAATATAAATGTGTGAGTGGTATTGTGTGAACAATTGATTCACCATTGAGTTACAACCTTTTTTCATATCTTGTCTTCCATATTTTCTAAATATAATGATGAATTACCAAATACAATTCAAAACACAACATATAATATAGTTTTCATTAAAAAAAAAAAAAAAATCTATAGATGATGCAAATTTAATAACTAGAAAATATTGTTTGTAGTGTACACAATATAATCAATAAAATAAAAAATTCCAAATTATTTATTTTTCCTTTTCAAACCTTATGCAGACTGTTATTTAATAATTTATACAACTGTGCTGATGCTAAAATAAACAACATGGAGTTCATGGTTTTCTGGTGAAAATAAAAATAAGAAATTAGAAATGTACATGGGCAGTTCAGAATCAGAATCTCATTTCAGGGTGGAATGCAATTTTATTATTTGCAGTCCACAGTTACTGTGTACATCTTATTATTCAACTAACAACGTACATGGTTGGCACAGAAAACTTTACGAGGCAAAGGATGATAGTCTTCTTTAGGGATTATTAGATTCAACAGGGATTTACGCCTGGTTATTATATTTTTATGAAGAATGAGATTTCAAAGTAGAGCAACAGGGATGACAAATCTCAACTATGTCCAGATGCATTAGCAATAGATGAAAAATTGCTCCAGTAATCTTCGTCATGTAATTCGGGCCATGGCGAAGAGGGCTGCCCTTGAAAAGTTGTACTAAATTCTGACTGAATGCTATTGCTGTTGTTAATGTTGTCATCATTATTAGAGAAATCCAGCAGAAGCTCCGGAAAATCTAATGCCTCGGCGACCTTATCTTCAGTCTGGCCTGTCATGGTCATATCAGCAAAACATGAAAGTTCTTCATGGGTTTTCTCATTGGAGTCCCCAATCCATTCAAATGATGCAGAATTGCACGGTTGAGACCCATTTTCCTTATTTTTATCATTGGGGTTGAAGGACTGATCACAACTATTCTGGGTGGAAGGGCAGCACAGGGAAGAAACCGAACTCTGAAAATTTTCAGACGTTAAAACGGGATTGTCTCCATCTTTTGGCTGAGGATTCTCCTTTCTGAAGACCCTACCTGCTTCAGAATTCCATATCTTTAGGAAATAATCAGTGGGTTGATTATCGCTAGGTATTGTGAAAATTTCGACCCTCTTATTGATGTGATAATTAGCAGCAGAATTAGAGGACATAAGCCGTGATTGTCTCGAGAGACGAGCTTCTGCTTCCAGCCTTGCATTTTCCCACTGTGCTTTGTGCCTCGTCACGGCCAAGGCCTCGAAACCCTGTGTACTGTGATTGGCTTCTTGTCTTGGTTTATGGGTCGTGGGATCGAGTCCCATCTTCAACAAACGCTTCTTCAGATGGGTACCCCAAAAATTCTTGATCTCATTGTCTGTTCTCCCCGGAAGCTGTGAGGCTATGGCAGACCATCTGCAAGAATCCGAACAATAAATAAACTATATCGGCGGAGTTGTTTTGGCTAATCAGGGAGATTTAGTCCCACTTGTCTCCTGCTCTAATTCCGGGCAGTATTATGTATGTCTAAAAATGGTTAGAGAAACGATTTTTTCAGTTAAAAAAAAAAGGAAAAATTGGGTACCTGTTTCCTAGAATTCCATGCAGCTGAATAATAGTTTGCTCTTCTTCTCGTGTAAAAGAACCTCTCTTGATATCAGGTCTCAGATAATTCGTCCATCGCAGTCGGCAGCTCTTACCACAGCGAAGAAGTCCTGCACTCATTTAATTTGTAAGAGTATATATATAGATATAGATCCTCCTGCTGATATATATATATATTTATAGATAGATATATAGGTATATATAACTCCAAAAAGAAAGATATGTACAGTATAATATAGAAAAAACAATTCTCCAAATATAAATTAGAAGATATCACCCATAAAAAGACAAAAGCACACGCATACATTAGATCTATTTTCGGAAACGCTGAAACAAAGGAGTATATACATTAAATATATATATATGTAATGTATATATATATATATATATATATATTACAGACCAGCAAGCTGGGGAAGAGCACTCCATCTTCCATGCCCATTCTTCTGAATGTAATTGATGAGAATTTTGTCCTCCTCAGGAGTCCAGGGCCCCTTCTTTAACCCCGTTTTTTCACGGCACGGAGCTCTACCCATCTGAAACCTCTTGGTGGAGCACGGAAATATATTCCAAAGTATAACAGCGCTCCTATTCTGATGCTGCCGAGAATTATTGAAACAATAATGTCCAATATTGGAACCGGTGGTGTATGTATTGATCTGAAACGTCCTTCAGATGCAGGAATAGAGGTGGGGACCAACATATTAAATGGTGTATTAGTGATTGTTACAGCACAAAGAGTTTCAGTACACATGAAGAGGAAAAACCAGAGCATAACTTTCCATCACTAAAGCTCTAAAACACGGACCTTGCAGTTGTCTGTACCTGTACTTTCTTATATATATATGTGTGGAGGGAAATGTGACAATAAGATGTACTAACACAAGTAGTTATTAGCAAAAGCAAGAGATGATGTGAATGCAAGAAATGTGAAAGTTGTCATTTCAGATTTGCATTTTTTATTTGCGGCGCCATGTATTAAGTTAATTATTTTCATACTGTTCCAGCTGTTGAATATCACTTTTTTATTTTAAGGTTGAGATGGAAAAGTAAATCAATCATTGGTTTACTGTGAAAGTTGTCAGATTGGTTTATTGTCTTTATATGTGAGCCATGGAATATGACTTTCTCATGTAAAAGCTGAGATGTAAAGTCTAGACAATTATTGGCTTACTACTGTAAAAGTTGTCTAGACAGAAAAATGGATTTTTTTTTTTTTACTATAATTTTTTTAGAATATAAATTAATACAATCACATTAAAATATTAATGTGGTTGATATAGTCAAAGACTTCATAAATATAACAAAAAAACTATCGCAACACAAAGAATGGTTTACCAATACACTCATTTACATGATTAACCATTTATTAAAAGGTTATGGGTCAACTTTAACTTGGGAAAAAAAGAATTACACATCTTATTGTAAAATGGACCATTTTGCTAAATAAAAATTACTTATATATAAATGAATGTTATAAATAATAATTAATGAATGTTAAGACTACCTCTCATGGAAATGGACATAGATAAATGACTTACTTAACGCAGCTGAATCCCAAAAATGATATCTAATATAATGCACTGTGAAAACCCAATACTTAATTAAGAACTTATCATGGAGGAGTTTATTAGAATTGGAATAATCTCAAATCCCTATGACTCTTGATAAGCATTAGCACTAAGCATGCGCTGAGCATATTCCATTGAGAATCAATCTAGACAGTGAATTAAAAAAATGAACAAATCCTTATCCACATTAAGTTGAAATAAAGAGACTTTGGTAATTATTTTAAATATTTAAAAAAATAAAAATATAAATTAATTTTATAATAAAAATATATTTTTTAAATAAAAAACGAAATTTAAAATTGATTAAAAAAGCCTATTAAAATTTAACTGGTGAATCTTTTATTCCAAAGGAATGGGGTACTACTACACAAAAGTTCTTGCATATCACGAATAACAGAACTAACATATTATTAATCACAATATCATGTTAGAAATTATTATCAATCACAATATCATGTTAGAAATTATTATCGTTGCATCTTTCAGATCTTACTCCATATATAGTTACTATTGTGCGGTCATAGTTATACCCAAAAAGTTGTTAGGTATTCCTTTAATTATTATGGGTCCATCTTGACATGTTTATATTAAAAAAAATTAATCTAATTGCATGTACCTTAATGGGTGGGGCCCTCGTTAGAGCTGTTATGTACTGCGCTCATGAGCATCGCTGCAGGGTCACTTTCAAACCAAATTTACAATCATAGTTTTATGGGGTTATAATTTTGTTTGGAAAATAGTATTTTGGAAAAAAAATAGTTGAAATTTTTGAAAATTAGGGTTATAATTTAATTTTTAAGTTCAACATTTTAAATGTTTCAAAAAAATTGATGATGTTGAATTTATTTTAATTTAAAAAAATAATCAAACACTCCAAAAAAAAATTAGATTTGTTGAAATTTTAAGTGCTCACAAAATATTTTACTAGGTTCGTGTGAAAGTTCACTACGAGAGTATGTGTTAGCAGGTGGGGGAAGGGTTGTGTCAAATGCTTGACATTAACGTGTAAAATGTGCAATGAGGCGTGTCCCTAGTATAATAACAAGGGGGTCCTCAAGTTTATGAGCGGATGTTGGGAATTTATGTGTGATGCCGTTGTTCAGTACGTCATACAATGATGAAATCATAGTGATTTTTAAGTTAATGGAGGTGGCAATGTTTGAGTTAATGGAAAGGTGTTTGGGAATCTCAAGTGTTATGAGCATATGAGTATATTAGGTGGATTTAAGTTTGGAATTTCAAATTCAGTTTGTTTATTAGATGAAAATTTGATGATTTTTTTTGGTTGCATTTTTTATGTTTTTTATTTTAAGTTTTATTCAAATGTGTGAGTATAGATTTTTTTATATGTAGAAATTTTTTTTCAACTATTCTTGTACCTTAATTTTCATTCAAAAGAAAATTTTTATTCATTTTCTCTTGAGAATGCCTTGTTTTTTCTTAAATTAATATGTGTTTCAAGATAACATGCAATCATATTTTAAATATTTTATAAGACTTTTGTTAATAAAATTATCAACATTTTTTTGGAAAAAAATCATAATATCTATATCATATTTAAAAACAAAATTTATAAAACATCTCAACATATCAAATATATATCAAAATAAAAAAATTAAAAATAAAAATATTTTTATATATGAAGAGATGTGAAATATATATAAAATATGAATACTAGTTCTAAATTATAGATTTATTTGAATCTATAGTTTTAAATAATAATGATTCTTATATGTTCATATATAAAAATATGAATACTAGTTCCAAATTATAGATTTATTTGAATCTATAAATTCAAATTATAATGATTCATTTTCATAACCATATAACTATATAATGATGGAGAATATAACATCACGTCACTATATATAACAAAACATGGATTCCAAGTACTAGCAACCAGTGGAGAAAGGAGATGGCTTTGAATTCGTGTGAGGTTCTGAGTCTGTGGGCACCATCAGGGTTTGATTAGTTTACAGTAGACAACTGCAGTGGAGGCCGCAAGCGATGGAGGCAGAAGGCGCATCATGATTGATCTGTGGCTTGAGGAGTGCGGTGTGGGTAGGCTCTTTCGGGGTGGGTAGACTTATCTATCGAGAATTGCAGAGACTATTCACATCCAGGTCTTTTTCCTCAACTGAGATGGACAAAGAATTGGTTGATTATTCTTTTGACTCCTTAGATTATGTGTCGATCTGGACAGAGTATCCACCTCAGCACCCTGATATGGAGTCACTAGAGGCTCATGGGGCATCGACTATATAGGTTGCCTTGTCCAGTTTTTCTTTGGAGGTTGGTTTGGGTAGCCCCACATCTCTAGGGTTTGAAAACCTACTACCGGTTTTAGGGTATGTTTCACTAGGGTTACAGGGCATATATCATAGTGTTGAACCTATATTTGACGACCTTCAGCAGCAGTCAGAGCTTTCGATCCCTTCACCATCATCTCTTCAATTTTTGGAGAAATGCCCAATTTCGACGAATGGCCAAGGTGTCAGAATTTCTTACCAGGTAGGGAATGTTGGGGTTAATGAGCATTTTGTTGTTCTGGAAACATCTAGGTATTATGCTTATGAGGCATTTGAACATGTGTAGAGTGTCGAGGTTGATCATATAGCACAAGTGAATCAACTCCCCTCATCTGTCCAATTGACTCCCCTCATCGGTCCAGATGTCAAGTTACTTTAAGGGGATTCCTATTAATAAACTTGGATGTTCTCAGGAGGAAGCTAGGGTTTATGTTTGAGAGGACAACCCTATTCAAGACTCTGGGAATTCAGATGAAGGCACTCAAAAGAAGCTGGACAAGAAATCAAAGAGTACAAAGGTTAGGGAAAGAGGGAGACAGTTGGTCCTAGGTGAAGGTATCACACTGGATCAAGTCATGGACACAGCGAGCTCTGTTTTGATAGGAAGGGTTCGAGGGAGAAATTACTCCTCGGTGCATCTCAAAAAATGGGTCTTAGAGATTTGGGGTCAGATTCTGGATAATTTTCCCACTGTAGTGACTATGACTAGGGGTTGGTTTGCACTCAGGTTTGTTAGGGTTGAACATGCCTAATGGGTACTAACCAAATTTTGGCATATTGAGATGGTCCTGATGATGTTGAAGCGACGATCTCCTATTTTCGATCCAGAGAGAGAACAGATAGGGGCAGGTCTGATTTGGGTGCGAATGTTGGGTTTACCTCCGCAATTCTAGACTAAAGATGTCTTCAAGCTCATTGGGGATGATTTGGGGGTTTTACTGGATTATGACAAATCCTATGTAGAATCAGGAAAGATGGCATATGCGTGTATACTGGTTCACCTGGATACTAGAGAGGGCTTGGTGGAAAGCTTGAACCTTCAATGTCGAGGTCAGACTAGGCTGCAGAAATTAGATTACAAGGGGGTACCTTTTAGATGTAGGAGGTGTCATGAAGTTGGACATCTATATAAATAATTCGCATTGATTACTAAAGACAAGTCGATAGGGGACACACTGGTCGAGAAGGATGGTTCGCATGGGATTGGTGTTGTCATAGCTAATATAAACCAAATGCCTCAAAAAGGTTCGACTCAAAAGCAATAGGGGATGGAAAAAAACAAAGGGACACGAGCATCATCAGACCGTCCACCTTCTCCAAGGGTCACCCGCACTCAAGCTTCAAGAACTGGCGCCCCTCGGGTACTGATCTCTCTATCCCATCCTTGGAACCTCATATTTCTCATTTTCCATCTGTCTGCACTTCATCGTCTAGTCCTATATCACATTATGGGGTGGTTTTATCTCTTTGTAATTTGAGCTCGATTTCATGTCCATTGGTTTCAGTTCTTGTATGTTTCCTGGCTCCTTCTCCTGCCATCCATGTTTCCCCCCTAGAATCTTTGATTGATAGGGAGGATAACTCATCTTATACTAGCACTAGCCATAGATACAACTTGAGATCATTATCCAAACCACCCCTAACGGCAGGCCGAGGCATTGGCTTATCATCTCCCCCAAAGATCCCCAAGCCATCACGAGGTAGGCATTCCAATATATCAAAAGCCATACATAGGTCTAGTGTGGATGTAGCGAAGGGTAGACAGTTATCACTTGACAGGGTTCTTAGAGAAAGAGACAACCCGGAAATGGTTTCACGATGAAGCGGTTATCTTTCAACTGCAGAGGGTTAGCTAGCCCTACAAAAAAACTAGCGCTAAGGAGGTTATTATATCTAAAGAGATTGGATGTTATTTTTCTATAGGGAACTCTCGGTGATAGTACCCTTATTACCGAACTCTTAGAAACTATATCTCTGGGATGGTCCTTTCACGCATTAAATTCTCATGGAAGATTCGAAGGTATTTCTATCGGTATAAATCATAGAACGATGAGATTAGTGAATATTTGGGGGAGAGAATGTGTTTTAATGGCGGATGTGTATTCTGAAGAATTAGGGATCGATATTAGCATTGTGAATATATATGGTCCCTTTCATAATCACGTCGAATTTTGGGAAGCATTATTGGGATCTTCCTTCATGTAGGGTGTTATCACAAAATCACTACTAAGGGCTGCAACCAAGCAAGATTTCATGTAACTCTTTCAACCAGACTTTAGACCAAAGATTAGCCTCTTTGGTCAAAGAGGGCTCTCTCACAGACTCTTGATAAAAATCCTTCACTACAACAGATGGCTAACTCTTTACTCATTCATGAAAACAAAAGCTGGTTGGATACATATCAAACTGGTCCTCATTGGGCTATGGAGTCTCATACACTAAGTAAACAAGAAAAACATAGTCATTTCATGGAAGTCAAGGCTCTTTGCATTAAATGTTCAAACATACTCCACAAAAACCACAGCTTGCCAAACACACATGAAGTCAGAGCATAAGATATGAATTCTGAGTGATTGTGCTATAACAAGGCTGTAAAAGAACATATAATATAAAACAGCACCACTATATTTGAACAAAATAATCCATCGAGAATCTTGAGAAGAAATCAACACTGTTTTACTATTACTGTAACAAGTCTTACATTGGCCCAAATAACTCTGTTTTTGTATAAAATGTCCAACCCCTATTACATCCTAGTTTTCACCATATATAGGAAAACCCCAAACTATCCCTATCTTGAGTCTCCTCAACAAGCATGAAGGGAGAACTCGATGATCTACCATTAATTACCCTTATCTATTTCTAAACCAACTCATTAATTACAAAAGTGCTGAGCTATGATTACATAAAGTCCTAATCAAACTAAAACACTAATTCCTTTCTCCTCGTAATATGATTCTTCTTGGATGCTGGACAGCTGTATGATTTCTGTTATGGCTAAGATATGTTAAGGGAACATTCACCGAGCAAGCTGGTCTCGGATGCTAGCTGTATAGACAGCTTATTAATTGATAAAAATGATCACCCTATATCCACGGTCCCCTGTCTTCCATTCCTCTTCATCATTTAAAAACCACACTCCAAGTTCTTTAAACCTTCAATTAACAACGCATAATCACCATATGCCATATGATCTAGATGCCTCGTGGATTAAACAGGTGTACCAACTAGAAATCCCGGTAACCCTACCAGAACCTAGTAACTCGGTCATAAAGTGCCTTTTAGAAAACTTTATCAAAGAACAAACTATTTCACTTTCCCTTCAAAACTTACACCTGTCACTATTTGAGCTGCTATGAAATCCATGTATGATCTCCCTCATGTGTTTGAGACCTTTTCTTTTTAACAATTCGCTGACCTCATCATCAAAATTCATTGTTTTTCACAAAACAACATTCTACAGCAGTTTCGTAGCGCGCTACGAAACTGCTGTAGATGTCAAAACAGAACCTATGTATCTTGAAGCGTTTTCTGCTTAGATTCATGATCTCTTCAGACATTTGTACAGCTGTTAGTAACTTAAATAGTTTTAAAAAGATGAAGCTTGCTTCTGTCATTACATATCACAGCAAACTTGATTAGCATCAAACCAATAAAAGCTTCATAAATCCCAACTGGAGCATTAAGTCACTGCAGTATTCCTTGCTGTCTTCAATAACCCTAAATTTTCAGCTTCCATATTTCTTTTGTATGCATATGCCAATCTCCAGTGGCGTCCATGTTCACCGATTACAAAAGCATCAAATGCTTTCAAGGGAAATAAATACATGAATCAAATTTTCTAGCCAAAAAAGGCCAGAGTACTTACACACATGTAATTATAAGGCTAATGCTTTTCATTTTCTTCGTTAGACCCACATCAGTCCCAGATGTAGCACTAGCTGAGCGCTTTCTCACATAGCTTTCATGAAGTGGTTTAGGAATTTGATAGGAGAACTGTGAAAGATTTATTCTCTGCCCTTCGAATGAAATTTAGATGTTGAACCCTTCAGAATGTGTCACAGTAAAACATCCTTCACGCTGCTTCATGTTTTCTTCCATTACCTGCAAACTCAATATAGATGAACACATCAAATCCTTCATTAATAATTTTACTTCAAACTCAAGGTAGATTAGACTACGATGAGTCATAAACCCGCTATCTAGTAGGATTTACAAATAAAGACAATTCCATAACATCATCTCTGTTTTTTCCATATACGGCCTGTGACCCTCAGTTTCAGCTCTCGCCATTTCGACAGAAGCTCGCCATGCAAACTGTCTAATTCTTCTAGGGATTTCTAAACCTTCCCAATTTCCTCTGCGCCATTTGCAAGTTGACAAAATCGTTTTCTTTGATTGCACTCTGAATTCGGGCTTTTGTTGCTGAACATACACATGTACAGAATGCTAGCCGGCTTAACAAAACTGTCGCCATTACTGAGCTTCTATTAGGTTCCCGTGATCCTCGTTACAATATCATGGACTGGTGCGAAGAGGTGCTGCGGCTTTGAAATCCACATCCGCAGATAACTATCTGAAACAACTGCAATAATTGCATTGTATTTATAACTCAGATCACCGCATGTTTCATTTTTTGGCGTGCTCTGGAATGCTTTAAATCTAGCTCTGTATACCTAGGAACATCATCCAAAACCGCATATGGATGTTTTGAACAAGAAACTCCATCATAAGGACGACTAGGCGCATCCAAAAAACTATTCACCCTTTCCAGATGTCAGCTATATCCATCATTAGCTTTCATTACATAAGATTGCATGTTACCACGTGCTCTCTTAATGTTTTGATGCTGTCGAAGTTATAAATACCATTCGCCCGTTTGCACCAAGTGTAACTGCCGCAAGTGTTCAAGGATACTACAGGAAACATTAAAAAGGCGCCATATATGTCTGACTTCAAGACCCTTTTGAAAAGAGAAAGTTGAGATATCTTGTGTTGATATGCCTGCTGTCTATTGCCCAGAATCTGGACGTCCATGTTCAGAAAGGGCGACATTGACCTTGCTTATGCGCTCCCAATGCACTTATGATATTTCCAAGTGCCAATAAACACTTGTTAATGTGAACACTTTCTTTGAAACAGAGGCCATCCGCACCTGTCTTCTTGGCTTGTAACGCAAACAATGTTTGTACTGCATTCAAGGGTGCGCAGTCCTTCCCTTAATTTCACAGCCAGATATAATGTCCTGTACCATTCCAGCAACTTCCTCCAAGTAATGATTTGAATCCTTTACGTTACCAAGGCCGTCTTCAAAGGAGTTTTGTCTAGCGGTCTCTTCATGTTTCACTGAACCAGGAGCGCCATTTGTTGAACCTACCTTAGCAAACTTCCCATCAAATATCAAAAGAGCTAATCTCCAAAATGTTGGTACATGGTGCACAATGACAGATGTAAGCCTACGAATGAGTCTTCCTCTGAAAACATCTGCTTCTTCACCAATCACTTCTTTAATATGAGATTCCCTTCTTATATCATTATCACCCAACAGAAAGGAATAAACTATTGAAGATTGCACAAACTCTTATTTGATTTACCCAGAAGATTAGCCACTAAACCATAGACATTGTTCTGCAACTGCTGATGAGAACATTAAACCAATACAAGTATACTTCAATTTTAACTATCAGCTTTATACACAATCAATCCACTCAAATTATTGTTTCGGTGCAGGGAGGAACAAAGGATCTGGATTTCTCTTGAACAATTTGGGCAATTTGGAGGGCAGCTTGCCAATGCCACATATGCAGCTTTGTGTAGTGCTTCTAGAAGTTTCCCTTAAATATCTGTCATTTCCCAATTTCGCAGCGCAGCCAATGCAAGGTCAATGTTTTCGCTACGAAATCACTAAAACAGATGGCGCTGCTAAACTACTAAAAGAATTCAGACGCTGCGAAAACACCCTGGTCTTTAAACTAGGCTAAAAATTTTTGGCAACAGCATTTTCAGTGATAACATAGGGAGACAACATTATTTTGGGGGGAGACCTTAACTTTTCTATGGGACATGCGAAATTTTGGGGTAGTCACGCTTAGGTGGATTCTCTCTCGACCTTTTTTGAGAAGATCCTGGAGCATAACAACTTCCTTGAAATCAAAGTCGTACGTTTACAACCGACCTGGAGGAATATAAGAATAGGAGATGTTATGCTTATCAGGCATCTTGATCGGTTCCTAATCACGATTCCTAATCAAGTTACCAATGTTGGATAAGATTGATATGATCAGGCAATGGGTGGGTTTTGGAGGTATTTTAGATCACTCGCCTATATTCCTTGAGATTGTTGGTATATCTCCAAAGCCGAGGGCTCCATTCAAATTTAATTCAACATGGTTAAGGGATGAGGAATTTCATCATCTCGTGAAAGAGACATGGCAAGATATGTCACAGATTGGAGATAGATCGTTAGCAGAGCACCTAGTAGGTAACTCGTGTCACCTAAAATAAAGAATGTTAGAATGGGCTAAGGCTAAGAAAAAGAAAGACGATGAAAGGCTCAGTAATATTGAAGTTGAATTAGCCAGGTTAGATGATCCAGGAAATGATGGATATGTCTCCCTTGAATCCAAGCTCCATATTGCTCAACTAGAAGCAAAGAAGCTCAAGATACTAAGAGAAAAGGAAGAATCATGGTGACTCAAAAGCATAGTTATCTGGCTCCAAGCGGGAGATGAAAATACCAAAAATTTTCAACAACATGCTAGAATAAGGAAGGCTTTTAACACAAAATGGTCCCTGAAAGATGAGGAGGGAACCATGGTTCATTTGTTCATAGGTTTAGCAAATCTGGGTATTCAGCACTTTGGCCATTTGTTTAAAGCTCCAGAGGATGCGTCCCTAGCAGAAACTATAAAGGTAGCCAGGCTCTTTCCATGGTTTTTTAATGAGGACGCAATCGAAGACCTTAATAAACCAGTGATTATGGGGAGCTAGAGACTATACTGAAATGGTTTAAGAAGGAAAAGAGTCCAGGTTTGGATGGATGGCCAATGGAATCTTATTTGGATTTCCTTGAACTGATAGGTCATGATCTCCTTAAGGTGATTGAAGATTGTAGGGTTAATGGGAGAATGTATGAGGCCTTCAATGCCACGTTTATAGCTTTGATCCCAAAATCGATAAGCCTATCTCCTTTAATGACTTCAGGCCTATCTCACTATGCAATTGCATTTACAAGATAATTGTAAAGATAATTGCTAACCACATTAAGCCCATATTATCCCAGCATATATCAAAGGAGAAATTTTCTTTTTTGGAACACCGACAGATCCACGAAGCTATTGGTATCGCACAGGAAGGCCTTCACTCCATCAAAGTTAAGAACTTGAAAGGATTAATTCTAAAAATTGACCTAGCCAAAGCTTATGATAGGACCAGTTGGTTGTATATCAGAATGTTGCTCACTCATTTAGGCTTTCCGCATGCTTTCATTAACTGGATAATGTGTTGTATTACCTCTGTCTCATACAGTGTCCTGATAAATGGATTAACATTTTAAAAAAAATCATACTGAGCATGGTATAAGGTAGGGATTCCCTTTATTGTCATTGTTTTCTCTCTTGGTAATGGAAGTCTGAGCAGATTGATTTCAGAAAAAGGAACCTAGGGAGAATCAAAGGTGTCAAAATTGTTGAGTCTATTACCTTGTCTCATTTACTTTTCGTAGATGACGTCCTCATTTTTCTAAATGGATCCATCAGTGATTCTTTTGTCTTCAACAACATATCAATTCTATTCTGCAAGGCTACAGGGATGGAAACAACGTAGAATTTCCTGCAAATTCTCTACAAATCTACCTTTGAGATATATGTAGAAAATTTGACTGTAGATTAACTCGAAAATGCAATATACCAAAGCAAAATACTATAATCTACTTCTACAATCAATTTTTCGGAAGCTTAAAATATTTGAGCAAGATCAAGCTGAATACATATAACCAGAAGAAGAATCAATGGACATGAAACACAAAAGAATACTTAAGGGAAAGCCTCAACTAAAAACCCTCCTATTTGTATTATCATACAAGGTGAAAATATATCAGAATTACACAAAGCCTTAGCTCTCACAGCTAGCTAGCTCTCAGTACAATCCTCCTGGATGCTCACAAGAAAACAAAGCTTCTCATAAGCCTTCTCCTCTGCCCTCCAAGCCTCCTATTTCCTTGCGCAATTTCTCTGAGTGATCCTCCTATTACCAAGTGGAAGACTGATCACTCACACTGATCTCACACCCTGTAAAACTGCGCAATCCTCAAGGAACCTTCCCTTGACTGCATGGATGAGTTTCCTTTATAGGAAAACACATGCAACTGATAGTAACCTGTCCTTGATATTTAGCTCAACTGGGTCTTTCTCAAAATAGACATGCATGAGTTCTTGATGAGAGAATCTTCAGTTATCTAGAGTACACTTGTTGAGTGCATGCATGCATCAACTGAATGATAAATCACAATTAGTTCCACAAACAGTTTGGAACTAATTTAACTGGACTTAACTCAGTAAACTGAGCTAACTAATTACAACTCAAATATAACTCAATCTTATCTCCTTAACTAAGGAATAATCTACTTAATTTAAGGGATAACTGTTGCATGACTTCAGAAGGACTTCTAACTTGAATTTCTCCAACTAATTAACTCAAGATGAATTAATTAATTATTTTTCAAGCAACTGGTGAGACTAAATTCGAATTTTAATTCACAATTTTAATTCAAGGACAAATTAAAATTGGAATATTTTGGATTCTATTTTTATCATTTCTTGTTGCTATTTTCAACACTCCCTCTCAACAAGAAAGGAACTCAACTCAATCCCGATCGTGAACCTTTGGAACGTTCTACATGCAACACTTCTCTCTAGTGTTCTTTCTCCAGCAACTCCAAAAAAAAAAAAAAAAAAAAAAAAATATATATATATATATATATATATATATAAATAAAATAAATAAATAAATAAATAAAAATAAAAATAAATAAATAAATCCAACTGAATCAGTATGATGCATCTATCATCAAAGTCTCTGACTGCTATTACCTCTATCGACTGAAAACTTTGTGCTTATGCTGACTCTACCTTTCTGCACTACTGTCAATCCTTCTCTACACTCTTTAGTGTTTGACTGCTCTAGCCTCTGTCACTTTGATCTCTGACTGCATCAATCCCACTAATTCCTCTCGCTACTATGTACTTTGGGCTCCTGTAGCAAGGTACGATCCATGAGATAAAACCTCTCAATGGACCCTGCCCAATTTCAGCCTTCTTGGGACTATCACTTCACATCACCCCACCTCACACCTGGAGGTATGGCTGCATGTGATCCCTCTGCTGACTCTAATTGTGGCTCCTCCACAATTGTCTGAGACTTCTTCTGGGACTACATGTTGAGAGGTAATTTACTCTCCCTCTCAACCACCAAGTCTCTAACATTATCCTTTCTCCTCAAGGCTTTGCATGCATCTTGAACCTCAAGAGAATACAGGTTCTTGACTTGTGAACCGATTTGTTTCACCTGTCTTGTGGTGATGTGTCTAAGGAAAACATTTCCCTTACTAAAAAAAACATCGTAGCCTTTTTCCTAGAACGTCGCGACCGATACCAAGTTCTTCTTCAGTCCAGGCACATACTTCACATTTTTCAAGGTGATAGAAGCTCCATGCTCCCCCCTGAAAAGAAACAGTGCCCACTCCTGAAGCACTAAAACTTTCGTCGTCACCCATCTCTATGTGCATCTTGAGGTTTTTCGCCTCCAAGGTACTGAATAAACTTTTATCACTGGTCATGTGGAATGAGGCTCCACTGTCAAGATACCAACCACAACCCATCATTGATGACACCATGCATGCGATGAGGGTAAAGTCCATCTCGAATTGAGAGGCTAATGCCTCACCTTCCAATCCATCCGAGGATCCCTTCTTGGACTTCTTCGATGGGAAATTAGTCACATAATGCCCCATCTCAATATATATATATATATATATAGTAAAGTATGATATGAATTCGATTTGCACCTACAACTCCGAACTTCAAACTTCGAATTCTCTTCTCCGTATATCGTTCACAGCTCCGATAAACTTAGCTCTGATACCATGTAGAATTTCCTACAAATTCTCTACAAATCTACCTCTGAGATCTATGTAGAAAATCTGACTGTAGATTAACTCGATAATGCAATATAACAAAGCAAAATACTATAATCTACTTCTACAATCAATTTTGTGGAAGCTTAAAATATTTGAGCAAGATCAAGCTGACCACATATAACCAGAAGAAGAATCAATGTACATGAAACACAGAAGAATACTTAGGGAAAAGCCTCAGCTAAAAACCCCACTATCTATATTATCATACAAGGTGGAAATATATCAGAATTACACAAAGCCTTAGCTCTCACAATAGCCAGCTCTCAGTACAATCCTCTTGGATGCTCACAGGCAAACAAAGCTTCTCACAAGCCTTCTCCTCTACCCTCCAAGCCTCCTATTTCCTTGCATAGTTTCTCTTGGTGATCCTCCTGTTACCAAGTGGAACACTGATCTCACACCCTGTAAAACTGCACAATCCTCAAGGAACCTTCCCTTGACTGCATGGGTGAGTTTCCTTTATAGGAAAACACATGCAACTAATAGTAACCTGTTCTTGAAATTTAGCTCAACTGGGTCTTTCTCAGAATAGACATGCATGACTTCTTGATGAGAGAATCTTCAATTATCTGGAGTACACTTGTTGAGTGCATGCATGCATCAACTGACTGATAACTCACAATTAGTTCCTCAAACAGATTGGAACTAATTTAATTGGACTTAACTCAATAAACTGAGATAACTAATTACAACTCAAATATAACTCAATATTATCTCCTTAATTAAGGGATAATCTCCTTAATTTAAGGGATAACTGGTGCATGACTTAAGAAGGACTTCTAACTTGAATTTCTCCAACTAATTAACTCAAGATGAATTAATTAATTATTTTTCAAGTAGTTGGTGTGACTAAATTCGAATTTTAATTCAAGGACAATTTAAAATTGGAATATTCTAGATTCTATTTTTATCATTTCTTGTTGCTATTTTCAACAAACAAATCACAGGAAATCTACTTTATCTATCATAAATTGTACCCAACATGAACTTGTCTATGCCAAACAAAGGTTTCCATATAGGTTATCTACTTTTGAAGATGGCCTCAAATATTTGGGGTTTAGGCTCAAGCCTAATAAATATATAATTGTGGATTGGATGTGGTTAGTAGCCAAGATTGAATCAAGAATTAACGTCTGGCATCATCGTTGGTTATCCAGGGCTGGTAGATTAGTTCTTATCAAATCGGTGCTGGAGGAAATCCCTGTATATTGGATGGAGTTATCATGGATTCCCAAAGGCATAATAAACAGGATACAACAAATTTGTTGCAGATTTCTTTAGAGAGGGAGCAAGGAAGGCAGGACTTTCGTGTGGGTAAGAAGGGAACTTATTGCCATTCCAAAAAAATGGGGAGGGTGGGGGATGAAAGAACTGGGCTGCTTTTCGAAAGCCCTTGCGACCAAAATGGTGTGGTACCTTCTTAAAACAAATGACTTATGGTCAGAAGTGGTATACAGAAAATACATCAGTCTGTTTCATATTGAGGAATGGATACGTAGCCCGAGATGGAACAAGGTGGATATATCTACTATCTGGAGATCGGTACTTGATTCCATTGAATATATTAGATATGGTTTGGCATGGAGAATAGGATCAGGTGTAAAGGTCTGAATCAGAATGGACATGTGGTCAGGTAGTGGCAATTCCCATATCCTTCCTCCCGGACTTATTCATTTCTTGGAGATGGTGGGTATCAGGACTCTAAATCACATTGATGATGCGGAAAATTCAATCATCTTTTGTCAAAAATAGAAAATAGCCCAGGATCTGCAGATCCCTGACCATTGGCATCAAGACTAGGTTAAATATATTAATGCTCTCATGGAGGCTCATGTAAGAATACAAGATCGACAGGATGAACTAATTCGGGCTATTTACCCGCATGATACGTATACTTCAAATGAAGGTTACCCATTCATCTTTGTTGATCATGAACTTGAAAATATTGTCTGGTGGTGGCACCCGCTTTGGAAACTAAAATTTCTGGCAAAGGCTAAGCTATTCATGTGGTGTTTACTACGTAATAAGGTTCCTACAAGGGACAATTTACAACGTAGATCCTTTCAGGGACCATCCTGGTGTATTTTGTGCAAGAATAACATAGAATCAATTGACCATCTATTCTTGCACTATCCTACAACAAAGCTTATATGAAATCAGATATATCAATCTTTAGCAGTAAATATCAAGTGGCAGGGGGAATCTCTACATGGTGCTTGGGAATCATGGTGGAATAGTGCACAACCTTCAAAGCTTTGCAACCTTCCCTTGTTGGTATGTTGGGGTATCTGGTTAGGACGAAATCTGCACATTTTTCAAGATAAGGTTCCTAAATGGACTTTCACATGCTCACATATTGAAGCCTTATATAGTTTAATCCCGGAAGAAGAACAAAATCATCAAAATCAGAACATTATTGCAAAATCCATTGACAAATCATTTCCTTGGGCATATTTTGATGTCTCGGTTGAGAATGTAGGTTGTGGCGGTGGTGCAGTTTGTACTTATCTGAAGAACATTATTTCAAAATAAATATGGGTTTAGGAAGGGGCACAAATAACTTCTCAGAACTCAATAGTCTCAGGCTACTCCTTATTTTCTCCCTTGAGAAAGGTTGTCGACAACTATAGATCTTTGGTGATTCCAAACTTGTCATAAATTGGTTCAATCTTCAGGCTCAATGTCACGTGCACACACTCATAATTTTGTTGGATGAAATTACTGTATTAAAATCACAATTTGACTATTATTGTATTAAAATCAGATTTTCGATAGTCTTTCTAAGGAAGCAGCGCAACCACCTTGTGGTTCTTGGATGATTCAAGAGCAGAATGGATAGGATTTCTATCAATATTATCACAGACCCTTCATTGAGCATCAACAACCGGTGGCAACGGTTTTATGATACATCACAGACCATTGATGGTTTTACTTTTATGTATTTTTGAGTCGGTTTTCACAACTATGTCATGTATATATTATTTTGTATCTCACTTTTTACCAGTTACACTTATGTAACAACTACTTTTCAGAATTCATACAATAAAGTGGCTTTCATGGTCACTCTTTTTGGTATGTGCTTTTTATGCAGCCTCTACAACATGTAATTTTCAATATTTTATATAATGAAAACTGTGAATTCTCTCTTGGGGAAAAACTATATAATGATGATATTTCAAAATTGTTTGTTTCAAATTTAATTACTAGATATACAAAAATTTAATATTTACAATATTCTTTATCCAAAGAGAAATTTTCTATATATAAAATTTAAATTATGTATATTACAATAAAGAAATTTATATAAAATTATAAAAAGTATTAAAGGAAAAAGCTAGGATCATATTTATTTTAATAAATAAAAAAATAAGAATAATTCCATATATAAAAAATTTGAAATTTAAATG
This sequence comes from Pinus tabuliformis, assembly GCA_031772625.1. Taxonomy (NCBI): domain Eukaryota; kingdom Viridiplantae; phylum Streptophyta; class Pinopsida; order Pinales; family Pinaceae; genus Pinus; species Pinus tabuliformis. The sequence goes on along the minus strand of CM062814.1, from coordinate 60,985,017 downwards.
TAATAAAAATAGTATTATAAAGAAATATATCTTAATTTTGAATCTATGAAGCGTGGGTAAGGAGAAAATCTATATAAGTGCAAATCTTTTATAAGCTTTGCACTAAAAATAAGTTTGATAAATGGATCTTTTGAAATCCTCCTTTTTATAAATCAGATAACAAAGTCATAAGTTATCTCCTCTTTGAAATAAAGGAAATTGTGAAATGAAAATGTATGAAAATTAAATAAATCCATTTTAATTCACATTCAGTCTTTCAAAATTTCAAAATGTTCAAATGAAAATGAATTTAACTTATATTTATATATAAACGAAAACCAAAGGGAAATTAAAACAAGAAACAACCCATCGTAGCACTTCGAAAAAGTTAGGCCTTGTAAGAAGAAATATATGGGGAAAATAATCAAAATTGAATGTCATGAGGTCACGGAGAAAGTTATAAATTATGATAAAGATGTCGACCTAAAAATTAAATGATGAAATGTTTTGAACTCTAATCATTGGAAACTAAGTTTATGACTAAGTCAAATTTCTCACAAAACTAAAACTAAAATTTTCAAACACTTTAAGATTATCGACTCATGAGCTAGTACTTGAATGGAGAAATTTATAAGTTATCATAAAAATGCAAACCTGACAAATAAACAAATAAAAAAATGTAGGTTTTTGCAATCCAATAATTTAAAAGTTTATGACTATAAGTCAAGTGTCTACAAAACTAGATTTAAAATATTCAAACAATTTATGGTTATCAACTCATGAACCTAACTTGTACATTAACAAAAAAAATTATAAATTATCATGTAAGTGCAGACATGAAGAATAAACAATGTAGGTTTTCACACTCTAATAATTTGAATTAGAAAGTTTATGAAAAATTCAAATCTCTGACAAAACTAAAACTAAAATAAAATCTTCAAGCAGTTGAAGGTTATCAGCTCATGAACTAGTCCTTGAATGCATCTGCATCTCCATCTTACAATAACAAGAAGCTTAAATTTATGTATATACAAATTACCTTGACCACAGGAGTTGGCGAATGAATCTATGAATTCTTCCACACCTTTCATTTTTCCCCGCAAACGTCCTTTTGCAACTCCCCTTTGCTTCGTCAATGTAATGGAATCTAGGTAGGCACAACATAACATAAACACCTATTTACTCATTTGGGTTTATATTATTAAATAGAGGAGTAAGTATGGATCCATGTTGAGTTACTAGACATGAAAAAAAAATGAAGGTGCAATCCTTGTACAAGCCTGAATAAACTCCACAATAAAAGAGTACAATGAAAGAGCATTGAATTAATGATAAGATCACTTATTTATACATGTGTCATCTAGGTACGAGACAATTGTGTCTCAGTAACTTATTAAATGTAAAAACGGAAAATGAAACTAATTACATATTATACAATAACAATCTTGAAGGATTAGTTAACATTCCCCCTTTAATCTGAAGGGACATCTAACATGCCAAGTAACATTTTGAACTTTTCAAACTTTCCACGTCCTAGTGCCTTTGTAAATATGTTTGTGATCGGCTTTGAAGTAGGACAATGTGTCAGATGAATAACTTTGGCCTATACATAGTGTCGAATAAAATGATATTTGGTGTTAATATGCTTGCTTCGATCATGAAACTTAGGATTCTTGGCCAATTGAATTGCAGAAGAGTTGTCAATAAGTAGTGGGTTTGAAGTCTTTTGTTTTTCATACAAGTCTTCAAGTATTTTGTGAAGCCAAATGATTTATTTTGTAGCTTGAGCTTCTGCAACATATTCAGTTTCAGTGGTAGAATCAATAGGAACATATTGCTTGTGTGATCTCCAACTGATGGCTACTGATCCAAGACTCATCAAATAACTAGAAGTAGAGACTCCATTCTCCTTATCTCTGTCAAAATCAGAATCTGAATAGCCGGTGAGATGGAAATCTATGACTTTCGAATATTTGATGCCATATGTTTGAGTGCCTTTCAAATATTTTAGCACTCACTTTGTTGCATTCCAATGACCTTCACATGGTTGATGCATGAACCTGGAAAGTATCCCTACAACAAAATCTATGTCAGGTAGAGTAGTAGTTAGAAAATTTAAACTTCCAACAAGTTTCTTGTACTTTGTTGGATCTTCAAACATACTTCCTTTAGTGATAGTAAGTTTCAAATTTTTCTCCATAGGAGTAGCGACAATATTACAATCCTAGATCCCAAATTTGTGTAATAGTTGTCCAATATAAGTCTTCTGAGAAAAAAAATATATTTGGGTTTCTAATCAACTTCAATTCCTAAATAATAATGTAATAAACCCAAATTTGTCATGTCAAAAAATTTTAATAATTCTTTTTTAATGGACGTTATATAGTCATCATTGTTTCCTATGATCATCAAATCATCTACATACACAACCAAATATACAATAGAATTTCCAATCTTCTTAAAAAAAAAAGAGTTGCAACATCTAGATCAAATAACTTATAATTCAACTTGAGAAGGTGTTTAGTTAATTTTTCATACCATGAACGAGATGCTTGTTTCAGTCCACACAAATCCTTAACCAATTTCTATACCTTTTTCTCTTTTCCTTTAACAACAAAACCTCCAGGCTAAAGCATATAAACATCCTCATTCAAATCGCCAAACAAAAGCACAGTTTTAACATCCATGTGGTGTATCTTCCAGCTATTCTGAGATGCAAGAGAAAAAAGAGTTATAATCATGCCCCATTTTGCTGTACAAGGAAATGTCTCTGTGTAGTCAACACCTTCCTTCTAAGCATAGCCTTTTGCTACAAGCCTTGCCTTGTATTTATCAAGCAAACCATCTGATTTTTATTTGATCTTATAAAACCATTTGCAACCAATAAGTTTGATGCCTGCAAGAGGATCCACTAACCTCCAAGTTCCATTCTTAATAATTGCATCATATTCCTTTTTCATCGCATCCTTCCATTCATCACAATTAGCAACTTCTTCAAAACAACTAGGCTTGTTAATTGTACAATGATTGAATTCATAGTCATGAGAAACATTACCTGAATCACCTTTAGAAGAAATTCTTGTTTCAAAATCATCATACTTGCTCGGAAGTTTTCGAGCACATGTAGATCTTCGTAAAAGTTGTTGAAGTGGTTGTGATGGTTTCTCATCTTGAAGTACAGGCTCTTCAGGAACACTTTCTAACCCTAGAGAAATAACACTATCCTCTAAATTCTCTTCAACAATAACATCCTCATCATTCTCATGAGTCAAAGATGGAAAAACCACAAACTGATCCACAATGGGAACCCCCCTTCATTATGTCGTACATCATTATCAGATTCAAAATAGAACTTTTTAGATGCAAATTTCTCCAAATGAGTCAGTTTCCTATCAACAATGGAATTATCCTTATCCAACTCAAGGAAAATAACATCTCTAAAAAGAATGAAATTCTTATTTTCTTCATCATACAACCTATACGATTTGGAAGTATTAGAATAACCCAAAAATATACATTTTCGACTTCTTGCTCCTAATTTATTTCGTTGTTGCTTAGGAATAAAAGCACAACAGTTTGATCCAAAAACTTTGAAATGATGAGCAATTGGGAGTCTATCATACCAAAGTTCATAAGGTGTTTTGTTGTTAATAACAGAAGAAGGCCAATGATTTTTAATATAAGTTTCAGAAAGAATTGCTTCGCCCCAAAACATTAACTTCACATTCTTAGAAAACATCGTAGCTCTAATCATATTAAGAAAAGTTCTATTCATATGTTCTGCAACAACATTCTGTTGTGGATTATAAGGTATAGTACTTTGATGCTTGATACCATTGTCCTTCAAATATTGTTCAAAAGCATGAGAAGTATACTCGCCACCGTTATTAGTTCTGAGAATGCCTATATTTTGTTGAGTTTCATTTTTAATCATCAAATGAAAAACTTTAAGAACTTCAAACACTTGTGACTTGTTTTTCAACAAATGCACCCAACACATTCTCGAGTAATCATCAATAAATGTTGGCACATATTTATTTCCATTGGCAATTGCAACAGGCATAGATCCACACAAATATGAATGTATGAGACCTAATTTTCGTGAAGATCTGAAAGAAGAACTATGAAAAGGTTTTTTACAATGTTGTACCAAAATACAAGCATCACAAGGTGTAATGTTTCTTGGAATTGTAGGAAGACCTTTAATACCTTGCTTTTTCATAATTTTGATGCTTGCATAATTGATGTGACCAAATCAAGTATGCCACAAGTTGGGAGACACAATATCACTTTGTTGCGCCAATAGAGCAGAACTTTCACAAGAATTAGTAGATGATGTACCATTCAATTTTAATAGCTTACCTTCTTCCACACCGGTCATAAGAACTGCCACTAGAGGATGGAAAGGGCGGTTTAGGAGGCTCTCCTCTTCCACCTTCATGATTTATCGATGCATGGTCATCTAGCTATTTCTTCTCAAGCTTGATTCTCTTCTCATACTCTGGAAACAACTTGTCAACTTTCTCTGCAATGGTGAAGAAGATCTTGAGATAATTTCTCTTTTCCTCGATTCGAGCTTCCTCATCTTCCATGTTCCATCTTCATGGTGCATGCCCCGCCTCAAGATCAAAGGATTTAAGTTTTCCTTCTCCTCTTTAGAGCTTGTTCCTGGTCAACATTCACTCATGCAACTTGCATCAAGAAGACCTGCTATGACACAAACTTGATCCATATATTTTAACTTCAAGGATGCATACAAAATTGCATATAAAAGAGCATATTAACCAAGTAACTTAACACATGAAAAAGAAGCAGAAATCATAAATAAACCATGAGATCAAAGGCCCACAAACAATTTTATTACAGAGTTCACCCAATGTGGGCCACGTCTCGAGGCCTTTCTCAAAGTGGGGAGACCTTCTTTTATTAAGTGGCAACAAAGAAATTAGTTACAAGAAACTTTAAAAAAATGACCCTTATACCTCCAATTCAGATGATGGCCTGAAAATGGAGTCTCGGCTAGAGAAACGGACTTCATGTTTGGATTCTTGGTGCGAAAATGTGTAAAATTGACTATAAAATTGTCAAATCCTGACATTGGATCCTTTGGCCCTCTAAAGGAATCTTTTCAGCATCTTGGAGAGTCCCCCGGTCATGCTTCCACTGCTGCTGGCTGCTTAAGGCCCCGCATCCAGATCATGCTTGCTCCTTCACCCCTGGTCGAAAGAGAAATTAAAAGAAGGTTTAAATATTTGAGTTTGGGCGGCCTTTCCAACATGGGCCATTGACCCGTTGGAGTTGTTGGCAATTAATATGGAGGCGGGCTGAGTTCAAAACCTGCCCGCTCCAAACTTGGCACAGGTTGTTTGATACACAACTTGTTTATTTTTAACGAGCGGTTGATACGGTTTCGTCGGTGGTTATGACATGGTTTTTTTGGCGGTTAAACTTAGTGTTGTGGTTCCACCAAGGTTGGGCGGGTCCGCTCGGGGTGGCCCGCCCACCCTTTTTAAAACATATAATATTGTTGGGTTGCTGTGGGTGGCGGGGTTGGCAATGTGCCACCCCAAAAATATTATTTTTATTTTTTATTTTTCCTAACATGGTAGTTCAAATTTTCCCACCTTTTTTTAAGGGATATTAGACAAATTAAGTATGCAACAAATTCACCTTTTCTGACCACCATTTTCCATGTGCCGGGACTCTACCAATTTGTTGCCTTGTTAGTGATTGCCACTTGGTAAAGTTTGACCAAAACTTTGACCAGATATAACTTGAGCATACAAACTCGGATTTTAGTGTAATTCACACAGTTGGAATCAGAGTGACGAGCACTGCGATCTGGTCCTAGGTCCACTTCCATATGAGGAATTTTATTTTTGAGATATTTTCAAGACCACTTCTATATCTGGATCAACCTAGATCAACAACCATATCTTGTCTTAGGGTCATTTATCAGCAGTGACTTAATTGAAGTGTTTTTGGTACACATACTTAGAATTTTAGTACTAATAGTATATTAAGGTTTTCTGAGCTATTTTGTAGAGAGGGGAGTTACAAGTAACTCTATGTGTTTCATTTTGATAGAAGTAAGAAAGAATAGAAGAATCAGTAAGTGAGTCATGAAAAATGTAATAAATGTTAGAACCTTGACAGAGTCATGATTCACATAATATGGTCACCATCAAAGGGATGGGATGCACACAGTTAAAAACTCATGTATTTTGAACAACTTTATTAATGAAATATTGAATTTTTTCTCATGAAAGAAAAAAAGGTAAATAAAAATATATATGCAATAAATATTTGCAATATCCTATCTTTGTATGCAATTTTTGTGATCAATAGTTTTAGATTTTATGCATACACAACTCAAAGAATAAGGAGATTGTGGAAGATATAATTTTTCTCTCATATTTTGGAATATTTTAAAATCTATCAAATTTTGATTTTAATATTTTAATTTAGATAAATAAAAATAGAAAATTATATATATTCTATGTATAGATAGGTAAAAATATTGGATGGGCTTGGAGTATGTGTTAGAACTCATCTTGTTTTGCTAAGAGGTCAAACTTAAAAAAACAAGTTAATGACTCAATAGCTACTAGATTTTCATAAGAGTGTATGGTTATGAGTGGGCAGTTTAGGTGGGGTGATTTTCCTTGAATAACAATGATGAGTCAGCCTGCATTTAGAGATCACAATGAAGATTGAACCTACATTCATTGATAATAGCCAATGATGATTGCTTCTAATATTGATTTGACAACTCAGTTATAATAGTAATAGCCAATGATGATTGCCTCTAATATTCGAAAAGCCCCTTATAATAGAGTTTCCACTGTATTAAAAAAAATGGTGTTGTTATAGCACAAAGCTTCGAAACATCAAGAAGAAATTTCATTGGCATAGAGTTGTAGCACAACCAAATGTAAATTTATAGGTTAAAAATGGATTGAATCAGGTTAAAGTTTTGCAGGATCCCAACTTTATTTCATTGGCACAGAGCTTCAACATAATAACATGTTGAATCAAGTTAAATTTTTGCAAGATCCCAATTTTCATTGTTCGCATAACCTTACCCATTTTGCTCACTCAAACAATCACAAAATGTATCAAAATTTCTAAGTTACCCACTTGATTTTGCTCACTCAAACACTCACAAAATGTATCAAAATTTCTAAGTTACACATTTTTCCCAAATTCACAACATGTATCAAAATTTCTAAGTTACCCACTTTTCTAGGGGTGATTTTAGGGGCGAATGTTCGCCCTTTGGCGAAATTAAGGGGTTTTAAATTTTTAGTGGGCGATTATTTTGTATCATAGTACATTTTTACAAATCACCTCAAATAGCCCACCTTCTTTTAAGGAGAGGGTAAAAAAGGTAAATTTAGCCCTTGAAATTAGGAGCCACAACCTTCCATTCGCCCATTTTCAAGAATAGGTTTTATTTAAGTGAATCCATTCGCCCATTTTCAAGAATAGGTTTTATTTAAGTGAATTCTATGGGCCAAATACCATATTTATAAAAGAGGTATGGTAAATTAATAAAAATATAAATAAATGAGAAGTATGGTAAATAAATAAAACATTTTTTATATTTACTCCATAAGTCACCTTATATACATGCAAGGGTGTAAACAAATAAAAATATAAGTAATGTGGAGGTATGGTAAATAAATAAAACTTCTTTTTATACTTACTCAAAAGGTATGGTAAATAAATAAAAATATAAATAAACTAGACATATGGTAAATAAATAAAACCTCTTTTTATATTTAGTCCATAACCCTCGTTCTATTTATGAAGGCTCAAGAAAGAGGTTTTATTTAAGTGAATCCTATGGGCCAAATACCATATTTGTAAAAGAGGTATGGTAAATTAATAAAAATTATAAATAAACGAGAGGTATGGTAAACAAATAAAACTTTTTTTTATATTTACTCCATAAGTCACCTTATATTTACGAATACTCAAAAAATGCTTTATATTTAGGTGAAACCTATGGGCAAAATACTATGGGACAAATACCATGGACTAGATTGTTATTAATACCATGCAAAACAACATTATTAACCCTAATATTAGTACTAATAAAAATAACAATGGCACATGGTATTGACCCATGTTATTCACCAAAATGGCACATGGTATTGACCCATGGTATTCACCTGGAATGTAGCCTATTTAAATGGGGGAATTAAACCAGCATAGATCCATCTTTACTCTGGATCTACTAACCATATCAAATATTGTGATATGCAAACTAGCATAGAGTGAAAAAATATTTGATCCCTCTCGGGGGATCAAGAGTAAAAATGGATGTTGTAATTTAATGTATGTTAAACATTTTAGCTTGGTTAAAATAAAAAATAAAATAAAAATCAACTATTAATTTTATTAATTTTTATAAATTACTAATAGTAATTTTTAAGCTCCACGTTTATGATAACCCATGGTAATACCAAGATCTTACAAGATTTTATAATTGAGTAAAATATTCGCCATGCCTGGTGAGAGATTCGCCAAAAAATTATATATACATATTATATTATTGATAAAATCGCCTTCCATTTTTCCTATATACCATGGAGATTCGCCCATTTATTATACTTATAAATTTAGGGGGGGTTCTTAAAATTTTCCCTGCACTTTTCCCAAATTCACTACTTTTATATGAGTAAAACTTGATATACTCAAACAAAGATGGTGTATGTATGTTTGTGCTAATATTTCAATTTTTTTTTATTCCACCCAACCTTTAAAAAAATATGTTTGAATTCACCAGCATAAAACCATTACAATTTACATAGCCTTGTCATATTTCCAAAGTTTTAAATTCAATATGTTTTTATCATTATACTTAAAAATGGAGTTGTCTTTAGTGCGACTTTTTGGACTTTCTGGTGTCGGAATTCGTTGAAAATTTTTGAGGTGAAATCTTGATTTGTGTTATTTAAACTGGTTTCTTAACTGTATATTTAGATTCATCACCCTCAAAAACCCCTAGGGCACTTAGATTGTGTAGGGGTTACCCATCAAACTTGTGATTTCAATAAATTCCTTTCGAATTTTAGAGAAATTAGACCAAAAAAACCCACCAGAAAAATTTCCAAAAAATCACACTAAAAACAACTCCCTTAAAAATATTAAAAAACATTTTTATTTGTTTTTTAATAAAGTTTGCTCAAAATTTAATAAAAATATTTAAAATTATAATTTAATTTATACAACTGGTGCAATACTAATGCTTTAAAGCTTTTTCATAAAAATAAATCTATTTTTATAATAAATTACAATCTAAGCAATAATAAATTACAATCTTACACCAAAAAAACCTAAAAATAAAAATCAAATCAAATCTAAAATTCTATTATCTAATTCTCAAAAAATGGTAATAAGACCATATCGTGATAAAATCAATTAAAATTTTAACATTTTATCATTAAAAAGTTCATATATTTGTGGAGGGAAATGTGTATGTATATGATTGGGTTCTAAGTAGCTATTTAAAAAAATTTAACAGTAAGTTTAGGTGGTGAAACCATCCAGACTGCGGTTCAAATATTACTGAGTATATGGCTGCTATAAGCTTGGCTCAAGGAATAGACTGGAATAGATTTTTTGTACTTAAGTATATGCTTGGTTCAAAAAATACACTTTTTGTACAAAAATCTAGCTAAATCATTATATTATTTAAAAAAATAATATTATCATATTCATTATTTGTATGTGGAATATTTATTAGTTAATATATCATTTATATCATTTATATTTGTGAAGTAATAATATTAACTTTGAATAAGTTCTAGTTATATATATAGAGGGTACACATCTTTATTTTTTTAATATTATAATAATAATAATATTCATTTTTAAGGTCAAGCTCAAGCCAAACACTAAATTTGTGTATAAGATCTTTTGTTTGTGGGACAAGAACCCACCTCCCCGCAAAGATTTGACTGCTAAATCTATGCAAGCATACATACTCTACCCCTCTAATTTTGAATATGTGATATCATAGTTGTAATCCCTAATTATTGGATATTATAATTATTCCATCATTTATATCATATACAAAATATAGCAAAAAATATAGCAAATATTGTAATGCCGAGTAATTTAAATTCCATATATAAAGAAAGTATTATGTATTGCACTAAATCCATATATGTGGGCATACATTATATTATTTATTTGTATGCCCAATATTTGTTAGGTAATAATATCATTACATCATTTATATTTATGTGGTATATAATTTTATCCTTGATTGAATAAGTGGTATATATATTTATGTGGTACACATTCTTATTCTTGAATAGGTGATGTTATGGTTGTAATCCCTAATTGTTGAGTATTAGTATTATTTGATCATTTATATCGAATACAAAATATAGCAATATCGTAAATTAAAATAATTTAAATTCCATATATATATATATATATATATATATATATTAATAAAGTATTATGTATTGCACTAAATACATGTGTGTGTGGGGTTACATTATATATAGAATATATGGTGAAGTAATGCATATCTTTGTGTTGAGCCGGTTAAAAACATTGCATAATATATTATGTATAAGCAATGAGGTTTGGCTTTGTTTCATACTATGATATTATTTTCCTTCATGTTTTAAAATATTTTAATAAATATAACAATGAAAGTGTTTTTAAATGTATTTTAATAAATATATATATTTAAATTAGATTAATAAAATTATTAAAATTTATATTATTTAAAATATATTTTTCTTATATTAAAAAATATTAAATTTAAAAGTATATGAATAAAAAATATAAATATAATTTATGTTAAATTTAAATTTTAATATTTATAAATCAAATTTCATTTAAGGATAAGATTGAATGCTAATGGGCTTTTTTAGGTGAGTCGATTTTATAATATTATGCATTAATAGTTGTTATTGGTTGATATTGTTTTAACTATTATGAAAAAGTATTTAAAATCTTTGATTGATTTAATGTGATAATATAATTTATTGGTGTTGTGCTATAACCAGTCTAGATCCATCTTAACTCTAGATCTATCAAGCACCGAGAGGGATCAAATCTCTCGGTGCAAATCTCTTTTTTGAGTGCAAAGCATACACATTCTCTCTCCATCTCTCCTTGTCACTCCCTCTCTCATTCCACTTCTCACTCTCTATGTATTTCTTCTTCCCCCTCTCTCCCCATACAACTCCATCTCCCTATCCCTCCCTCTCTCCTCATGTTTCCCTCCCTCTCTCCTACCACTCTCTCCTATCTCGTCCTCTCTCATATCCCTCCCTTTCTCCCTCCACTCTCTCATACTTCTTCTCTCCCCCGTTCTATCCTCCCTCCTCTCTCTTCTCCTATCTCTCTCTCTCTCTCCAATCCTCTCTCTTCCCCCATCACTCTCTCTCTCTCTCTCTCCAAGTATGTTACTATATCCCTCCCTCCCTCCTTCTCTCTCCTTATCCCCCTTCTCTATAAATCTTCTTCTTTGTCTCTTTATCTCACCCCTAAACATACACACTCTCTCTCTCCATCTCTCCCTTGTCACTCCCTCTCTCTCTCTCCACTTCTCACTCTCTATGTCTTTCTTCTTCCCTCCATCTCCCCCCCTCAAACTCTGTCTCTCTATCCCTCCCTCTCTCCTCTCTCTCTATTTCTCTCCTACCTCCCTCTCTCTTCCCCAATCTCTCTCTCTCTCTCTCTCTCTCTCTCTCTCTCTCTCTCCCCTACCTCCCTCTCTCTTCCCCCATCTCTCTCTCTCTCTCTCCCTCTCCACCCTACAGTCCTCTCACTATCTCCCTCCCTCTTTCCTTCTCTCTCTCCCACCTCCATCTTTGTGTCTCCCTCTCCCTATCTTATCATTCTCTACCTCTCTCACTCCTCTCCCTCTCTCTCTATTCATTCCTCCTCTCCTCTCTCCTTCAGTTTATCTTCATATCTCCCTTGTCACTCCCCCTACCTCTCCACCTCTATCACTCTATGTCTTTGTTCTTCCTTCCCATATATATCTAGAGCTAATATATATTATAATATAATAAATTTAATATTGTATTAACCCAAAGTTATTAAATTTAATAATATTAATATTATAATATATTAATATGAATACTAAATTTAATAATAATATTAATCTTTTAATGAACATGGGTGAGACTATTTGCATATCGATTCCAAACACCAAAACTCTAGAGACCCAAGTTGGTAAATTATTTTAGAGGCTGAAGTTGGTGATGGGACTTGCTTTCATATTGCTTGTATCCTCCCACACTACGGGCATATGGGTGACGCCTCCAGAGATTTGAATGGTTAATAATGTTTTTTTTTGTATGGTATTAATAATAATTTGGCCCATGGTATTTGGCCCATAGGCTTCACCTAAATAAAATCTCTTTTTTGAGTGTTAGTAATTATAAGAAGGTTTATGGAGTAAATATAAAAAGAGGTTTTATTTGTTGTATTGAGGCTTCTGTGATCCATATCAAGTTTAAGAGAGATTCTTCAGTGTAAATCACATGATATTTCATTTGTCGACGCGTTTCGAACCAACCAGCATGGTTCATCGTCAGGACAAGTTGAATGAACAGATCATGCTTTGCATGTTAAATAGATAGAGAAGAACCTCCAACGGCTATATGTGAAGACCGGGATGATAGAGGAGTCTCTGCATCTTTTAAGAAACGCTAGATCTGTCTTCAACTTAGAAACCTGCAAGCGTGCCTGTTCAAATTGGTGAACCTTAGTTGCAATGGCTTTTCCGTGCAGGGATTCAATTGTTGTATTGAGGCTTCTGTGATCCATACCTCTGGTTTATTTATATTTTTATTTATTTAACATGTCTCTTTTATTTACCATGGTATTTGGCCCATAGGCTTCGTATATAATTAGATGTTAATTTTTTAATCCTATTTTATATATTTTTATTTATTTAGCATACCTCATTATACCTCTTTTATATTTATTTATTTACCATACCTTTGAATTATTTATAATTTTATTTATTTTCCATACCTCTTTTTTTAGTGTTCCTAAACCTCTTTATATTTTAAATTTATATTGTGCTTATACATAAAAATTATTAGATTATAGATTGATAAGGCCGACATTAGATTAAAAATGTTAAATGTTAAACATTATGTTTGCATTTACATTTACATTTATGTTTATGTTTAAGTGTTTACGTGAGATCTACCACCATACTGGGTTGTGTTAAATAATAATTTATCATATGTAATATATAAAACGAATATTTCTTTAATATTATTTTTATTTTGATAAAATAATTTTGATCGATAATAAATATAGTAAAGGATAAAATGAACTTAATATAAAAAATAGAGTATTAATTATTAAATCAATGACAGAAAGAGATGTTAACAACACACAAGATTTATCCTAGAAAACTTTAATGAGGAAAAAACATCTAACAATAAATTTATTATTATTCTTGATGTAGTTAACCTAGACAACATCTTGTCTTGGCCAAGTAAGCCTTTCATTCAACTGTAGCACATTATAATAGATCTACTACCACAAGCTACCAACACTAGGTGAGTGAAACCGCCATTATCAAACTAACAACCTTGTCTTTTTCATGGGTTAATTTTAAGTAATAATCCCCTTTTAAGCTCTACTAAGGAAATTCTTGGGATTCAATCTAGAAAACCCTCATGCTTTCCAGTCTCCTCTATCACTTGGGCCTATATTTAAATATTACTAAGGAGGGTACGCATGTCTAAATAGGTCATAGAGTTGTATGCTCATTTACATGTAGTTTACAAATTTCATCTCCAAAGTAAAATTTTTTGCTGTTGTTGTTGTCTCCATAGTTATGTTGCCTCCTTCACATAGTAATCACACAAGTTGGTCTCCTCATGTTACTTCATCATAATGTACATCCGAATCTAGTGTCTGTCAACATTGGCTTTGGTATTTTCCTCTACATCTTCCTATTGAACCAATTATCTCCTTTTTGAGAAGATTTTTTGGCGGAAATCACATTATAATACTTTTGTCTACGTGTTTCGAACCAACGAGTGTGGTTCATTGAACCAATTATCTCTTGTCATCTCTAAGAAGGTCATCCATGCATTACTCTCAACGCCTTTGTGGCTTGACCAAACAATACAATTCTATCTTTGATACCATTTGTTAATAGTTAAATTGATGTAAGAAGAAAATAGTAAAATTCAATTACACAAATAGAAAAAACACATTATTTACCTTGGAAAGCCCCAATCAAGGAAAGATCATCTAATAATAGATTTGTCATTATTCTTGACTTAAATGTAGACAAGCCATCTTAATGAGCATTCTACTCAAATTTGGCACATTACAATAGGGAATTTCAAAGTGTTATGATGTCTTTAACTACATATAATATCACAATGTTAATACCACAAGACACTAATACCACATGCTTCAAACTGCCATTGTTAACCTAAAAACCATTACTCTTTCACCAAGTCAAATTTACTTACATAGAGTAAAATAATAAAAGTTACCAACAATGCACCATATTTATTTGGAAATCCAAGCAATAGTAAAAAATATTTTTATTTATTAACAAAGTCAAATATATAATATCTAAAAAAACAATACATGAGCCTTCTCATGCACTCATCTTCACCCATTTACTTCTCACAGGTTCACTTTTTGCTTGTTACATATAAGGACTCCTAGCATATTTATAAATTTTATTTCATGTAATATCATGGGCCAATATCGTGAATCATGAATACCATGTGCTCAAAACCATGACTAAGCCTTCTCATGCACTCATCTTCACCCATTCACCTCTCACAAGTTCACTTTTTTCTTGTTAAAAATGAGGACTCCTAGTATATTTATAAACTTTATTTCATGTAATATGAATACCATGTGCCCAAAAGGATGACTCATTTGACTCTTTCTGTAACATTTTAGAAGCTTAAAGAAGTCTAGAAAACATTAAATTTATTTATTTGATTTGATTTGGTCTCACATATAACAATATTTGATCAATTGAAACTAAAAAGAAGTCTCAATGAATATTTGGATATTGTTTCTATCTCCTTGCCATTAATCATCTCCCAAAATGCCTTTCATGACATTTGCATTAGGGTATTCAAGGTTCTACAAAACTCCCGCTTATTCATAGGAAAAAAAAATCTGTGGATTATTAAATATGTATTTTCTCCAACTATAATAGCTCATCATCTAGAACATGATTAATCCAATGATATCTAACATCAATGCTGGTCATAAACTAATATGTTATATTTTCCACTAAAGGAATAGTGCTCTAATGATCATAATGCAACACATATTTTTGTGGTTCTATCCCCAACTTCCTCGAGAATTTTTACATTTTTAACATCTCTTTCTAAGATCTCATTGAAGCTATGTGTTTAGCCCCTATTACGGAGAGGGATAATACTTTTGTTTGTATAGGAACCAAGGCATTGTTGTACCTAATGAAAGTATATAAATAACCAGTGGTGAACTTTCTAGTCTCCGCATCTCCAACCATAATTACATATACATAACCTTCAAGCACATCATTATTACTACCAAAATATAGATAATAATGACTAATACCCTTGAGAAAAAATAAAATATACTTTACGTCTTGTGAATGTTGTTTTCCGAATTTGTAAGGAACCTACTTACTACTCCCACTACCTGTGCATTATATGATTGGGGACATACCATGGTATATATCAAGCTACCAACAACTAGTCCGAGAATCCTTATGTTGAATATTTTTAACACTTTCTCAATATACTTTTTTGTGATAGCCATACCTTTTTGTTATTTCTATCATTCATGATCCTTGTGTTCAATACGTGTTGTGCTAGACCTAAGTCCTTTTTCAACCTGTTGACCATTTTTATACCATTTCAAAAGATTAGCATGTTTGCATCTACATATAACAGTAGCATGGCATTTGTGTATGCCTTCTTCAGTAATTTAGGGGCCATTCTTTAATCTCGTTTTCTCACATCATGGAGTTCTACACATTTTAGACTTGTCAATGGAGCACACAAATATTCCAGACGCATAACGCGTTGTAATCTGATGATCCCAAGTATAGCAGTAAAAATAATCTCCAATGTAAGAGGCAAGTACCAATGATCTTAAATCGAGTTTATTATAGCACATATCTTCAGTACATCGAGAAGAAATTTCATTGGGACAGACCTGTAGTACATCAACACCTAAAATTATAGGTTAAAAAGGGATTGAATCTGGTTAAGGTTTTGCATGATCCCAAGATTCACGGTTCACAGAATCTTATCGACCTTTCCTCCAGGTATGCAGGTATTGTCTCATATATTTGTGTAGGGAAATGTGTAAAGATATGTATGTATATGATTGGGTTCTAAGTAGTTATTTTAAAAAAAAGTTAGAGATATGTGAAAAGTTAAAGGCAAAATGGGGAAGAGGCATTTGTTTGAATTTGGATTTGTTTACTCCATTCACTTGGTCTGACTCAATTTTAGTGTTTTCATATTAAGTTTCTCTTTCACATGGCTACGTACAAAACGTTACCTAGCGAAGGAAGAAACAAATTCTTAAAAGACTTTGTACATATTTTGTAATAACAATCACATATTGTATCATACAATGATATGTGGTTTAACAGTAAGTTTAGGTGGTGAAACCATCTTGGGGTTCAAATCCCATTGAGTGTATGGCTTATTATGATATTGGCTCAAGGAGTAGACTCCTCTTATCTGAGAGTCTTGGCTCTTGCTAAATCATAAGTGTCTAGTGTATCTTGGATATACTTGTTGAAAATAGCAACAAGAAATGCTAAATATAGAAGTGCTAAATTTAGTACTGCTATAAATAGCCTTTCGGGATACCTTCCTATTTTAGTTAGTCCCTCAACTAAAATAGAGAAGTAAAATTTGAATTTGATCTTAGCAGTTGTTTGTAAAATAATTAATTATTTCATCTTAAGTTAATTAGTTGTAGAAAATCAAACATGAAGTCTATGTGGGGACATGCAACAGTTTCTCCATTGATTGAAGAATTTATCCATCAGTTAAAGAGATAAGGATGAGTTGTAATTAGTTGGCTCAGTTAACTGAGTCAAGTCCAGTTAGATTAATTCAAACAGTTTGTTGAATTAATTGTGAGTTTAGTTAGTTAATGCATGCATGCATGTAACTGCTGCACTTTAGATAACTGAATATTCTCTCATAAATAACTCATGCATGTCAGTTCAGACAGAGACCTAGTTGAGATCAGATGGAGGGACAGTGTATTATTAGTTGTAGGAAAATTCCATTGTCAATATCTCTTGCATGCAGAAGGAATTCATTCCTTAGAGATTTCGCAGTTACTTCTTTAGTTTAGTGAGTGTGTGATGAGGCCAATCACATAGGTGGCATCATTGGACCCCAAGAAAAACTGCACAAGGAAATAGGAGGCTTGGAGGGCTGAGGAAATGCATATCTTGTGTCTACTCAGTCTATGAGCTGTATTGTTTGATTGCAGAGGGAGTAGGATAGCTTGAGAGCTGATTCTTTTTGTAACTTGAACATATTTCCACTTGTATGATAATACAAAGATTGAGGTTTTAGGTTGAGGCTTTCCCCGGGTTATTCTTCTGTGTTCATGTGTGATTGATTTCCCATTCTCAGTTATATGTGTTCTAATTGATCTTGCTCATATTCGATTAAGCTTCCGCAAAGTTTGTTGTAGAAGTAGATCTTGTATTTTGCTTTAGTATATTGCATAATCTATTGATCTACAGTGGGAATTTCTACAATACTCTTGGTGTTATAGTGGTAGCCACCAAGTTTGATCCTAATTAAAATCTCTATGTGCTATAGTGATAGCCACCAGATTTGATCTGAACTAAAAAACAATCACAAGTTGTACCAGTGTTCCATATTTTCTAGACCTCGAAGTTGTGGCCATTGTCACCGTGTTAGTTTTTGTGAAATGTGTTATATGGGTATTAATGTAGCCAATAATGTTATTGAATTCGTTTATTTGAGAAATTGTTGATAAATACCAATGTAATTGAAGTTGAGAGAAATGAAATAAGTGAATCTTATGCAGTTTTCTATAAAGATCATATAGAGATCATTAGATTTAAATGAATTATGAGGGTGATACCAAGATCTTTAGATTTTGAATGAATTAAACTCAAATATTATTTATACTACCCACCATAACCAAATCCAAACCTATATTTTGTTAATGGATGTTATAGAATCCATTTGATAACCTCATACTACCCCATAACATTAAACACTAAATAACAAAGGTAGATGTTGACCACTATGAAACAATATAACATTGGATTTATGTAGTGAAGTACTCCACATGCATATTCTTGGAGAGGTGGTGCAATAGTTGTGCCCCCTTGGGTAATAGTATCATTACATTATTAAAGAGAATAGTATCATTATATTATTTATGTTTATATGTTTATGCCCAATACTTTTTAGGTAATAGTATTATTATATGATTTATATGTGTGATATATTTATGTGGTATAAATTTTTATCTTTAAATAGTTGGTATTAATATTTATATGGTAAACATCCTTATTTTTGAATAGGTGATGTTATAGTTGTAATTTCTAGGTATTGGATATAATATTATTCCATTATTTATATTCAATACAAAATATAGCAAATACTGTAAAGTAAAATAATTTAAATTCTATATATAGAGAAAGTATTATGTATTGCATTAAATCTATGTGTGGAGTTATATTATATATAGAATATATGGCAAAGTACCTCATATAGTATTATGTATTGCACTAAATTTATATGTGTGGAGTTACATTATATATTATACAACTTGAGTGGGCTTAATAGTTAAGAGCATGTGTTTCCTCTTAAGAGGTCACAGGTTCAAAACTAGAGGGGGTAGAGTATGTATTCCTTCATAGGCTTAGCAGTCAAATCGCTGCGCGGAGGTGGGACACCTAGCAGTCAAATCGCTACGTGGAAGTGGGTCCCTTGTCCCACAAACATGGGGTTCTCATACACCAATCTGGTGTCTGGCTTGGTCGTGACTTTAAATTCACTTGGATAATAATAATAATAATAATAATAATAAATATATGTTGAAATATTTCTGTCACACGGAATGAGTCGTTCTTGCGGACAAGATTGACCTCCCTAGTATCTAATGATATCTAGTGACAAGCAAGCGAATCAAAAACTATCTTTCTCTAAATATGCAATTTATAAACAAAGGCAAACAAGTGTTTTAGGCCTACCTTGGGTCCAATGCAAGGTTGTGGAAGCCTCGCTCCTTTGATTCAAATGAGCTCCCTTGTAGCGAATCTGCAAACAAAAACAAGCAAACAAATTAAATAGCACCTGAAAAGCCAATATCATAAAGCATACTTATCATGATGATCAAGGAATTCATGAAACAAATGACATAAGACAATTTGTTGAGAAAAATGAATCTGATTGTATTAATTCAAATCAAAGAAGAACTTTACAACTTGTGCCTTGATGTTGTACAAGCTCCTCCCACGGTCCAACAAGAAGTATCATCTACTTTGACAAGTTTCACTCTCTTCCCAATGAAGCCAAAAGGTATGTGATCTCTCCTCTCAAGCTTAACTAGGAAGTCTCAATTCCACCAGCATTTACCCTCAAAAATGTTCAGCTTCTAACCTCCCTAGCAACCAGCCCAATGCCTTAATTTATAGTGCAATGGAGGGAAGTTACTAGGTCCTCCTTCAAAGGGATAAAGCCCTCCTTCAAAGGGATAGCTCCTCTCATCAAGGGATTAGCTCCTTCTCTTTTTAGATGCATGAACCACCTAAGAGTGAACAATCCACGTCAAAATTCCTTCTAGAATCATCTAGAATTAACCCAAAGTGAGTTTTTTAGAATAAACTTGCGCCTTTTTGACTTTCACAGGGGTCCGCACCCACTCCTTTAGAGACAGAGTGGGCAGGTCCGCAGGTAATGTGAACAGGGGGTGTGGGACCGCAGGCAACAGTGAGAGAAAGTGCGAAACCAGAGCTTTGTTGATTTTTAATGTCTTTCTCTCATTTTCAAAGCTTGACATGAAGAGCTGAGGTCTGAGACTTGCTTAGGAGGACAGTATAAGTGATGATAGACCCATATTGACTGCAAATAGTCATGGTGACAATATTTTGTGTAACAATTTCCTATCCTTGTGTTGGGTGGGTTAAAAAAATTCATTATATTATGTATATGTAATGTGTCTTTTATTATCTATATATAATGGTTGGGCTTTCTTTAATAGTATTATAATTCTTTAATGTTTTTAAAATATTTTCATAAATATTATATATATATATATATATATATATATATATATATATTTATTTATTTAAATGTATTTTAATAAAAAATATTTAAATTAGATTAATAAAATTATAAAAAATTATAATATTAAAAATATATATAAATTATATTTTTTTCATATTAAAAAATATTAAATTTAAAATTATATGAATAAAAAATGTAAATACAATTTATGATAAATTTTAATTTTAATATTTATAGATTAAATTCTATTTAAGGAAAAGATGGAATGTTACACATATTTTAGATCATTTATTATTATAATATCATGTATTAATAGTTGTTATGAGTTGAAGTATTTAAAATCCTAGAATAATTTAATGTGATAGTATAATTCATTGAGTTGTGTTATAATAATAATGTGGAGTTAAATAACAATTTATGACATGTAATACATAAATGAATAAATCATTTATTTAAAAGTATTTTTATTTTAATAAAATAGTTTTGATCTTTAATTTTAGTTGGATGATCTAACTAATATTTGCTAATAATAAATATAGTAATGGATAAAATAAATTTAATTTTAAAATAGAGTATTAATTATTAAATCAATGTGAGAAGAAAATAATTAAAGATAATTATATAGATGTTAACATCACACATGATTTATTCTAGAAAATATTAATGAGGAAAAAACGTATATCAATAAATTTATTATTATTCTTGATGTAGTCAACCTAGCCAACATTGTGTCTTGGCCAAGTGAGTCTTTCATTCAACTCTAGTACATTACAATAGGTCTACTACCACAAGCTACAACCACTAGGTGTGTGAAACAAACATTGTTAAACTAACAACCTTGTCTTTCTCATGGGTTAAGCTTACTTAACAACCCCTTTTTAAGCTCCACTAAGGAAATTCTTGGGGTTCAATCTAGAAAACCCTCATGCTTTCTAGTCTCCCCTATCACATAAGCCTACTTTTAAAATTTACTTACTAGGGTACTTCATATAGTTGTATGTCCATTTACATGTAGTTTACAAATTTCATCTCCAAAGTAATTTCTCTTCCTTTTTTTTTGGTTATTGTTGTCTCTAGTTATGTCTACTCCTTCACATAGTAATCACACAAGGTGCTCTCCTCATGTTACTTCATCATAACCAACATCCTAATCTAGTTTCCATAAAAACTGCCCTCAACACAAGGTGCTCTACTCATGTTACTTCATCATAACCTATACATCCTAATCTAGTTTCCATCAAAATTGGCCTCAACATTTGCTTTTGTCTTTTCCTCTACATCTTCCTATTGAACCAATTATCTCTTGTCATCTATAGGATGTTCATCCATGCACTACTCTCAACCCATTTTTGGCTTGACCAAAGAATACGATTCTTTCTTTGATACCACTTGCTAATAGTTAAATTGGTGTAAGAAGAAAATAGTAAAATTCAAACACATTATTTGCCTTGGAAAGACCCAATCAAGGAAAAATCATCTAATAATATATTTGTCATTATTCTTGACTTAAATGTAGACAATCCATCCAAGTGAGCATTCTACTCAACTTTGAGACATTACAATAGAGAATCTCAAAGTATTATGATGTCTTTAACTACATATAATATCACAATATTAACACCACAAGAAACTAATACCAATGCTTTAAACTATCACTCTTAACCTAACAACCATGACTCTTTCACCAAGTCAAGTTTACCTAGCATAGAGTAAAATGATAAAAGTTACCAACAGTATGCCATATTTATTTGGAAAACCAAGCAATGAGAAAAAAACCCTTTTATTTATTAGCAAAGCCAAATACATAAGATTTGGAAAAACTATACATGAGCCTTCTCATGCACTCATCTTCACTCATTCACTTCTCACAAGTTCACTTTTGTCTTGTTACAAATGAGGACTTCTATCATATTTATAAATTTTATTTCATGTAATCATAGGACAATATCATGGATCATGAATACCATGTGCCCAAAACCATGATTGAGCCTTCTCATGCACTCATCTTCATCCATTCTAATGCAGGTCAAATAAAGTCTAACTATAGGGTCTTCCAAAAAATACATAAAACTGAATTGAAACTCACACCAAGCATATGCACATAAAAATACTCAACAAATGATTAATTAATCAAGAAAATATTTATAGGAGAAATCATGGCCCAATGAATGGCCTCTCATTCCTCACACTCACTCACACACTTTTGCTTCTTACATGTCTCATGGCTCACCTCAATTTATACAAATTCATAAAAACCTAAGGTAGGTTCTAGATCCCTAAATTAACTCCCAGAATATCTCTTTTGATCTCTAAAATCTCTCATCCAATCCCTTGTCCCTAGATAAGAGCTAACTAATCCATAATATTCTCAAACCTTCCACAATACCCTCAAATCTTCTCTTATTTACAAAAATTATCAATATCTCCTAAAAACTATAGAAAAATACAATAATTAATTAAATCCTCACTTTATAAACTAACTTCTCTAATAAATGATTGACCTAGGTTAGATGCACCTACATCAGACTCCCCAGGTAAAATAAAATCATTGTCTCCCAATCATTAGTCTTCATAAGATGATAAAAATCCTCCTGGATCCCAAACTTTAGTTTATCGCTGATCATGTACTCTGTTATGTTGTTAATGTTTTATGGCTGTCATTTCTTGTCTTTCAAGATTCCAAACTTTATGTTGCTATTCTCCCTCTTTGTTGATGTATAATGGTTCAATAATTAGTAATCTATGGTCATCTTTGCTTTTTCTTTCTTCAATGAATATTTCCTGAGATTCTTTTAACATCAATGTTTTCATATCTTCAATTTCGATATCTAACTTGTCTTTTTGTTGCATATTATTGTTTGCTTGTTGAACTTTATCGTCGATCTCTACGCTTCTGTTGCGCCACATTTGTTGATTTGAAGGCTTGTCATCATACTCTCGCTTTGAATTCTCCAACCATTCTTCTAGGAATTTTAGTTCTCCAACAATATCTCTCATGTTGACATTTGACTCATTTATTTGATGATCACTTTCCATATTAGCAACTTATATTATTTGTCCACCTTCAGCATATTTAACAACCTATCCTGCATCCACACACCAATTGATGCAGGAGCATCCAGCTAAGGGAGGTCATGGCTGGAGTATTTGTCTTTGCAGACCGGAAGGAGTTTTAGTTAGTTTTTTTTAAGTTCCATTTAAATTTCTAGTTAACAACATTTAGGACTTTACACTAAGTTTAAGGCTGTCCCAACCCACTGTTTATTTTTATTTACTGTTCTTTTTATTTTTAATTTATTGTTTCAAATTAACTTTAGAATACAGACAAAGATGAACAGTTATCAATGAATAACTAAAATGTAACTACTGACAGTTTAAATAACTGTACAATGATCTTTAAGAAGGAAGGAAAAAGCCACTGTAATCATCCATCATAGTATTGAATAAAAAGAAGCACGCAATCATTTTGAGAAGTAAGAAAATCTAAGTCCATATATTGCAGCCTAAAGTTATTTCTTTTTTTTCCTCCAAACTTAATTAATTAAGTTCATCTACCCATTTCATAATAGTGACAGAGAGCGAGAAATTATCACAGAGGCAAGAAGAAAACACGGTCGAGTTCCATAAATCAACATAGAGGGTTTGTAGAAGAGTCGAGTACAATTACAAACAAAGAAATAAACAAGCATCTACAGGTACCCACAAACTTGTATCATTCACATTTACTATTTTATTTTCAAAATCTCTGTGTATATATAGATATCAAAAAAATTTACAGTCCAAGATACAAATGCAACGTCACAGACAAGCTACATGATCGAACAATGAAACAGAGGTCATCCATAACAGCGCTGAATATAACTATGAGTTCATAAGTTAACCACAGAGCCAACATAATTATAATTTCATAAGTTAATAGCCCAGAGGCATAAATACACAGAACCATGAAATAGTGAGGCTGAAGCCACAACCCTCGACAACAGACCAAGTAAAGACTACAAACAGCAAACACTTCGAAATAGACAAACAGAGAAACAACGAGGCACGACCCTACCCGATACAAGAGCGTAGGAGTCAAGGCAAGAGACCAACGGCCGGTGAGCCCAGTGATTCACTTGCAGTGGCCATCAAACAGGGCCATAAGAATCCAAGAAATAGAACCATAAAAAGAAATTTAAAACAGGGACGAGGGTTTAAGGAGAGCTCACTTACCAGAGGAGCCAAGCCCTTGAAAACGGAGGAAGGAAACTACGAACCAAGGTCACAGTCGCCAGAGCGCCCACTGCTCACAAGGAGTGAGAAGAATTAGTAACAGTACCAAACGAAGGAGAACCATAAAGCACGGAAGGAAAGCTTACCTCTGTTCGAATGCCGGATGAGCGCTGAGAGTTGAGCCATCCCACGACCATGACCTGCAACAAAACATCAAGCTTACAGTCAAACACCGAGGAAAAAGCCTTGAAGACAAAATTATAATCGAAACCACACAACGACAAACAAATTTACAGAGTTGAGGCAACCCAGGAGTATAGCTGAAGTAGCGCTCGCAGAGCCACAAGGTAGGCGGCTAACACAAGACCCATAGATGGGTGGAGTACCTTGCAGAAGCCGAGGGTTTCATGCCCACGAAGTCAAGCTTCGAATCAATTCATAGGACTGATAAACCGAGGAGCATCGTAGCCACAGCCGAGCCATACAGCTACGAAAAAGAAGAGACCAGCGTACAGCTAAGACTCACAACATTAACTCACCAGTACCGCGCCATAAAACCAATCAACCATAAAAATCATCCACGCAATCTCACATTAATTATATGCTGTAAGTGATTAGGGCTAGTCCCATCAATTTTGGTATCAGAGCAGGTTAAGGTTAATTTTTTTTTTTTTTTTTTTACAAAATGGAAGTCGGAAGAAGAGGTCGTGGTAGAGCTATTCGAAGAGTAGCAGATGAAGGATTGAGAGAAGAGATTAGGATCCTGAGTGCCTGTTTGGTAGCAGTAGAAGCAGGAAGGAGAAGGGATCCAGAAGGAGGGGACGACAGTGAGGAAGAAGTTGTAGTTACGACAGATGGATCAGATGAGGAAGGACTTGAAATCAAATTGTTAAGGTCGGTTTTATTGGCTAGCAGTAAGCCAAAGCCTGAGATTTCAAACTATGATGGTAGTTTGTCCATAGAAGTGTTGTTGGACTAGATCAGTGAGTTAGAAAAATACTTTGAATGTGAGGAGATCAGCGAAGATAGAAAAGTTAAATTCACTGCCACTAAGTTGAAAGGACATGCGGCCTTATGGTGGGACAGTGTCCAAGTAGAGAGGAGAAGATCAAATAAGCCACCCATTAAAAAGTGGACCAGAATGGTCGCCAAAATGAAGGGTAAGTTTTTGCCCAAAGATTACCAGATTGCTCTGTATCGGCAGGTGCAGAATTTGAAATAGAGAGGAATGACTGTGAAAGAATATACCGAAGAATTTTATCGGGTGAATTTGAGAGCAGGTTACGTTGAAGACACCCCAGAAAAAACAGCAAGGTTTGTAAATGGCCTAAGGCTGGAGATATTGGACGAGATAAGTATTCTTTCTCCAAAAACCATAGAGGAAGCATACCAGAGTGCCTTGAAGGCAGAAGAAAAGATCACTAGGAAGAAGAATGCCAGAAGAGGACGTGGATCTGGCAGAGGGAAAGGACAATCCTTTGGCAAAGGTAGGACTGCCAACAACAGTGAAGAAGGCAGCAGTTCAAAGACCTCAGGGACAACAGAAAAGGAAGGTAGCACTAGGGGAGGAAGGCCATACCAGCGAGGAAGGGGTAATGGCAGAGGTAGAGGAGCTGCCTACCAATGTTACAAGTGCCACAAGTGGGGGCACAGGTCCTTTGAGTGCCTTGAAGGTGAACAGGCTGGACAAAGAGGAGAATATGTTGCTCAAACAGAGGAAGCAGAGGCACCGCCCCAAGAGGTAGAGAATGTACCAAAGACAGGAGAGGACTTAGTCTTAAATAAGGTATTGCTGAAATCAGCAAAGGAGACAGCTGACCAAACCCAGAGAAAGGAATTATTTCAGACTGTGTGTAAGTCACATGGAAAATGCTGCAAACTGATTATAGATAGTGGAAGCACTGATAATCTGGTTGCTACAGAGATGGTGGAGAAATTGGGTTTGAAAAGGTTAAAGCACCCAACTCCCTATAAGGTGTCTTGGTTATAGAAAGGACATCAACTGCTAGTTGATGAGTAGTGTGAGGTGGAATTCCATATTAGAAAGTATAGGGACAAGGTGACTTGTGATATCATGCCTATGGACGTGTGTCATATTCTGCTAGGTAGACCATGGCAGTATGACCGAAAAGTTGTTCATGACGGAAAGACAAAATGCTACAAGTTTGTCAAGGATGGGATTAAGCATACACTAGTACCCATCAAGGAAGAAGAAACAATAGAGATTAGTGGGACAAAAGCGCTGATGATGGGGGGAAAGAATTTTTAAAACAGATTAAAGATAATGAAATAAAATATGCTATTGTAAGGAGACCAAGAACAGTGTTGTTGCATACTGAAATTTCTGACTTACCTGAAGAAATCCAAGATTTGTTACAGGAATTCAATGACATTGTGGTGGATGATTTACCGGATAAGTTACCACCAAAGCGAAGTATCAGTCATCACATAGATTTCATCCCTGGAGCTAGTTTACCAAACAAAGCTGCTTACCGGATGAGTCCTAAGGACAACGAAGAGATCAGGAAGCAGGTACAGGAATTGTTGGACAAAGGATTGATACAGAAAGTTTAAGTCCCTGTGCGGTTCCGACAGTTTTAGCTCCCAAGAAAGGAGGCGAGTGGCGGATGTGTACTGATTCAAGAGCAATAAATAAAATTACTATCAGGTACAGGTTTCCATTGCCATGAATGGATGACATGATGGACTGCTTGAGTGGAGCAGCATATTTTTTGAAAATAGATCTAAAGAGTAGATACCACCAGATTAGAATAAGAGAAGGGGACGAATGGAAAACAACTTTCAAAACCAATGAAGGTCTGTATGAATGGCTGGTGATGCCATTTGGATTGAGTAATGCCCCTAGCACTTTCATGCGCCTAATGAATGAGATGTTGAAGGAGTTCATTGGAAAATTCATGATTGTATATCTTGACGATATACTGATTTTCAGTAAGACCAAGGAAGAACATTTTCGACACGTTAGATATGTTTTGGAAAAGTTATAGAAAAATAAGTTGCTGATAAATTTTAAAAAGTGTTCTTTCTTTCAGAAGGAATTAGTCTATTTTGGTTTTGTGATTTTAGAAAATGAGCTGAAAATGGACCTAGAAAAAGTTGCAGCTATAATCAGCTGGCCATCCCCTAAGAGTCCGTTCGAAGTTCGAAGTTTTCATGAGTTGGCACGTTCCTATCGCAAGTTTATAAAGAATTTTAGTGGAAACTGTGCACCCATGTTGGATACCATCAAAAAGGCAATTCAGCCTTTCCATTGGACTGAAGTTGTAGAGAAGTTTCCAGATATTGAAGAAGAAGATTACTGAAAGGCCAATTTTGAGATTGCCTGATTTTAACAAACTTTTCCAAGTTCGTTGTGATGCTAGTGGTATAGCCATTGGAGCCGTACTCAGCCAGGAAGACAAACTAGTAGCTTACTTCAGTGAAAAATTAAATGAAAGTAGGCAAAAATACACGTCTTACGACAAGGAGTTTTATGCCGTCGTCCAAGCATTGAAGCATTGGAGACATTATTTGTTGGGTAATGAGTTTGTCTTGTTTTCTGATAATTCTGCATTACAGTATGTTATGCAGCAGCATAAGTTGAATCATAAACATGCAAAATGGGTTGAGTACTTGCAGAGTTTTACATTCGTATTGAAGCATATTAGTGGTCAAGCCAACAAGGTAGTAGATGCACTAAGCAGAAGAGTTTTACTCTTACAGGAGAGCACGATACAAGTGTTGGGTTTTGAACACCTAAAGGACTTGTATCAAACTGATGCAGATTTCAAGGAGGCTTATGAAGCCTGCCAAAATCCCTTGTTGAGGAATAATAGTCCATGGCTGGACTATAACTTACAGGAGGAGCTGCTATTCAAGGGAGGACAACTGTGTATTCCAGAATGTTTGATGAGGGAGAACATCATCTGGGAAAAACATAGTGGAGGTCTAGCTAGACATTTTGGCATTGATAAGACCTTGGATCAGCTCAATCATTTTTACTACTGGTCGAAGATGCGAAGAGATAGTGCAACGATATGTAACCAGGTGTAAAGTGTGTCAGTTGGTGAAAGGGCATAGTCAGAACACGGGGTTGTATACACCATTGCCTATTCCAAACAAACCATGGGACTCAGTCAGTGTGGACTTTGTCTTGGGTCTGCAAAAAACACAGTGGGGTTTTGACTCCATCATGGTGGTGGTGGACCGTTTCTCCAAGATGGCACACTTCATCCCTTGCAGGAAAACTAGTGACACCACCCATGTAGCACACTTGTTTTTCACTGAAATTGTCAGACTGCATGGCTTACCCAAGTCTGTTGTTTCTG
This sequence comes from Pinus tabuliformis, assembly GCA_031772625.1. Lineage (NCBI taxonomy): Eukaryota > Viridiplantae > Streptophyta > Pinopsida > Pinales > Pinaceae > Pinus > Pinus tabuliformis. The sequence goes on along the minus strand of CM062814.1, from coordinate 60,956,219 downwards.
ACAGGGATGTGAAATTCACAGGACATTTCTGGCACACCTTGTGGAAAAAGTTGGACACAAAGTTAAACTTCAGCTCCGTTTATCACCCATAGACCGATGGGCAGACGGAGGTGGTGAACAGGAGTTTAGGAAACCTGCTACGGAGTCTAGTTGGGGAAAATTCACGGATGTGGGATTGTGTACTTTCCCAAGTGGAATTTTCTTACAACGATTCACCAAATCGAAGCACAAGAAGTAGTCCTTTCCAGATCTTATATGGAATGCATCCTCGAGGAGTGCATGAGTTACGAGATTTGGGATAGTTAGAAAGAAGGAGTGCTGATGGGGAAGATTTTGCAAGAGAAATTAACGACCTACATGAGCAGGTGAAGTCAAAATTATAGGACAACAGTCAAAGGTACAAACAGAAAGCAGATCTGAAAAGATGGGAGGTACAATTTAACATAGGGGATCAAGTCCTAGCGCATTTGCACAGAGAAAGATTCCCTAAGGGCGAATACAATAAGTTAAAGTTTAAGAAAATTGGACCTTGCAAAATTCTGCGTAAGTTTTCTGCAAATGCCTATGAGCTACAATTTCCTCTAGGTATAGGAATATCACCCATCTTTAATGTGGCGGATTTATTCCCATACACTGCCAGTCCTGAAGGGGACAGTTCGGCACAACAAAATTGGGATACCCAGGAAGAGAGTAGTTCATGGATGAGACAAATGCCTTCAACTCAACCACTTGAGATTGAAGGAATCCTCGATACACAGGTGGCCAGGCAGACTCGAAGAAAGGAGTACCTACAATACCTCATCAAGTGGAAGAACCATCCCATTGAGGACAGTTCGTGGCTTGACGCAGGCCAAATACAACGTGCAGGGTATTCTATCGAGGAGCTCATGGACTGGAGCCATGAATTTTCATCTACCCCGAAGCCTGATGCAGGAGCATCCAGCTAAGGGAGGTCATGGCTGGAGTATTTGTCTTTACAGACTGGAAGGAGTTTCAGCTAGTTTTTTTTAAGTTCCATTTAAATCTCTAGTTAACAGCATTTAGGACTTTACACTAAGTTTAAGGCTGTCCTAGCCCACCTTTTAATTGTATTTACTGTTCTTTTTATTTTTAATTTATTGTTTCAAATTAACTTTAGAATACAGACAAAGATGAAGAGTTATCAATGAATAACCAAAATGTAACTACTAACAGTTTAAATAACTGTACAGTGATCTTTAAGAAGGAAGGAAAAAGCCACTGTAATCATCCATCATAGTATTGAATAAAAAGAAGCACACAATCATTTTGAGAAGCAAGAAAATCTGAGTCCATATATTGCAGCCTAAAGTTATTTTTTTCCTCCAAATTTAATTAATTAATTTCATCTACCCATTTCATAATAGTGAAAGAGAGCGAGAAATTATCACAGAGGCAAGAAGAAAACACGGTCGAGTTCCATAAATCAACAGAGAGGGTTTGCAGAAGAGTCAAGTACAATTACCAACAAAGAATGAAACAAGCATCTATAGGTACTAACAAACTTGTATCATTCACATTTACTATTTTCTTTTCAAAATCTCTGTGTATATATAGATATCAAAAAAAAAATTACAGTCCAAGATACAAATGTAAAGTCACAGACAAGCTACAGGACCGAACAATGAAATAAAGGTCATCCATAACAGTGTCGAATATAACTACGAGTTCATAAGTTAACCATAGAGCTGACACAATTACAATTTCATAAGTTAACAGCCCGAAGGCATAAATACACAGAACCATGAAATAGTGAGGTTGAAGCCACAAATCTCGACAACAGATCAAGTAAAGACTACAAACAGCAAACACTTCAAAACAGACATACAGAGAAACGACGAGGCACAACCCTACCCGATACAAGAGCGTAGGAGTTAGGGCAAGAGACCAGCGACCATTGAGCCCAGTCATTCACCTACAGTGGTCACCAAACAGGGCCATAAGAATCCAAGAAATAGAACCATAAAAAGAAATTGAAAACAGGGACGAGGGTTTAAGGATTGCTCACTTACCAGAGGAGCTGAGCCCTTGCAAATGGAGGAAGGAAGCCGCGGACCAAGGTCACAGTCGCTAGAGCACCCACTGCTCACAAGGAGCAAGAAGAATTAGTAACAGTAGCAAATGAAGCAGAACCATAAAGCATGGAAGGAGAGCTTACCTCTGTTCGAATGTCGGATGAGAGCTGAGAGTCGAGCCACCCCACGACCATGACCTACAACAAAACGTCAAGCTTACAGTCAAACAGCGAGGCGAAAGCCTTGAAGACAAAAGTATAATCGAAACCACACAACGACAAACAAATTTACAGAGCTGAGGCAACCCAGGAGTATAGCCGAAGTAGCGCCCGCAGAGCCACAAGGTAGGTGGCCAACATAGGACCCATAGATGGGTGGAGTACCTTGCAGAAGCCGAGGGTTTCATGCCCACAAAGTCGAGCTTCGAATCAATACACAGGATCGATAAACAGAGGAGCATCGTAGCCACAACCGAGCCATACAGCCACAAAAAAGAAGAGACCAATGTACAACTAAGACTCACAACATTAACTCACCAGTACCACGCCATAAAACCAATCAACCATAAAAATCATCCACGCAATCACACATTAATTATATGCCGTAAGTGATCAGGGCTGGTCCCATCACCAATTGTTAGAATTAAAAACATAAGGCTTGACAGATGAATCTGTCTTGGGTCTTCATGATGGTCTTCTGAAAATCTGTAGTGTCGTCCATGGGAATCGAACCCACGCTCATATCATCATCTTTGTCATCAAGAAATGATCCTTGCTCTGGTTCACAAATGTATATGTTTGTCTGGAGTTTCTTTGCTTCCAAATTTTTTAGTTTATGCTTATGTCCTCTTTCCATCAACAGTTTGATTGGCCATTTAACTGTTTTCTTTATTACCCATCTATGTCTTTGTATTTGTAACAACTCAATTAGCACGTCAAGTTGTGACTTTAATTGAGTAATCTCTTCCTTTCATCAACAACATTAACTGCTATGGCATTATCATGGGCTTTCTTTGGAATCTACGTCTTCATATTCTTTTCCTTTTGTGAACTTTACCTTGTGCACTATAACCTTCAATTGACATAATTTACCAGGTTATCTCCTCTAGACTTGGTCAATGGTTCCTTTCACTTGAAACTTATTGTTGAACACTTCTCGCTCTTTTTTGCTACAAACAATAACCGCAGTAACTCTTCAAGCTGTCCTTACAACACTTTGACCTGACTTTGGTAGTCGGGCTCCCATTACAATCAATGACACTTTTGACTTACTCTAAATTTTCTTTTGACTCCAAACTTTTACATCAATTCTGCATTAGTGGACCTCAATCAATGATACTTTTGACTTACTCTAAATTTTCTTTTGACTCCACACTTTTACATCAATTCTGCATTAATGGACCTTGAGTATTGGTACAACTGAAACTGCAGCCTTTGCTGCAGAATTCAATTGTTAACCAACTCCTCCACACAAATCCAAAATTGCATATATATATAGTTTAATCTAAAAATAAACTATATTTTCCCAACAAATTCAGCATAGATAATTATCCTCATATTTAAACCATGTAAAATTTGGAATCTCAATAAAAATATTTTTAAAGAAATCTTTCTCAATTAAAAAATAATATAAATTCCAATGCTTATCTCTCTTCCCACATATTCTCTATCCTGAACTCACTCATAAGTCTTCATGAATTTCGAAAGGTGAATGCATTATATTATCGCTCTTCCACTATGACTAAATATTAATATAAAAATGATGTTCCTCTATTTCACATTTTCATAGTGTTTCAAAGGAATTGAATCCTTTTCCTTCACACATTATGATATCACAAAGACATATGATCCTTACAGCTTACGACCACGCACATTAACCAATACGCAGAACTTGTGCTCATACCCATAATGCTGTGCACGGCGCAGGTAACAATCAAAATCGAAATCCAGACCTCTTTACGGTAATCTTATTCGGCAAGAATAACCGGAATATATTCGAATGCAGTAGTTTTTAGTGTAATTTTTTGGAGATTTTTCCGGGGTTTTTTTGGTTAAATTTCTATAAAATCTTGTAGCAATTTATTGAAATCTCAAGTTTGATAGGTAATTTCTGCACAATCAAAACATCCTAGGGGTTTTTCAGGGTGCTGAATCTAAATATGCAGTTAAAAAGCCATTTTAAATAATACAAATCAAGATTTAACCTCAATTTTTCCTCCGGATTCCATCATCAGAATCTCCAAAAAATCACACTAAAAACAACTTCATATTTAAATGGTGATAGTATGTTGGCTGGCTTATAGCAGTACGTTGCATACACCGCATCTTACAGGAAATCAATCTTTCACGCAGGTTTCTATTATTAGTCCCTGCCCAACCCTTTGGGCAGGGACTCTTGGAATCGAAATGCCTTAAAAACTGTGCTGATATTGAAAAAGCTACATGATTAAACCAAAACTTTTTTTTACTGTATTTTTTTTCAACCCGTTAAAAGATTTGAGATCTTATTTGCCCTCAAATCGAGGCAGAGAGACACATACTGTACGAAAAACTTGGGTTAAAAGAGCATGTTCTCCACCTGTTTTTTTCCATAATCAAATAATGTTAGTTAATGTTCCTTAGCATTAAGTGTAAGACACAGTATATAACCCATTTTCGCATTAGCTTCCACGTAGTACAATAATACATCACATGCAAATTTACAACCACATGCAAACACGTATCCACGCAAATTTACTTGTTGTAGTTATGCTCTGTCCACGGCCTTTGTTATGGTATGTACAAACCACGTACAAACCCATGCAAATTTAAGTGTTGGTGTTCTGCTCTGCTCTGTCCTTGGCCTTTGTTCTGGTCCCTACGTGGTCTTTAAAGGCAAGCAACCCTATTTTCCTAGTTTGGCCTTGGGCTTTCCAAATCCAAATATGAAGCATTTACTGAATTCTGCCCACAAAATTCAATTTTGAAGCATTTGTAAACTCCAATTCTGAAGCATACACTGAAGATATACTGGCATTTCATTTCATAATTCAATTGTATGAAATGAAAGTATAATAATAAAGTATAATTATTATTGTTTTTTTAACAAGCATATGACATTGTGGTTCCAGAGGCGATATTGCAGGGCAGACCATAGCCATTTCCCTCCCAACATTGTGATTCCAGAGGCCGTATGTAGGTCTTATTTGGCCTCCTATCCAGGCAAAATGTAGACAAACTTAAGATAAATGCCAAGAATCTCACGCCAATATTCATATAAAGAATCTCACTTTCATTTAAGTGATGCTAACATTACTTGGTACGTCTTAAATGCATACAAATTAAATACATCTCTTTTATGTTTAGAAGGAAAGGTCAACGAGGTTTTACAACGATAAACAGTTTGCATGCTGCTCCACTTGTCTTCAAGTATGAGTATAATTAAGACCGCAATGGAAGTAGAGTCGTAAGTATCAACATAATTGAGAACCTAATGGAAGTAGAAGCTCTGTGCAGCTTTTTTAACAGAGGTATGAGCGTAACTTTTTTGAGACAGTTATGAGCAGAACTAAGACTGCAATCGAAGGAGATGCAATACCTCAAATATTTTGCTAACTCCAAAGGCAGACCAGGCAACACGAGCCAGGTGAAGTGCCGTTGTCCCTATGATTTTGGCTATTAGCTGTAACCATACCAGGTATGTATGTTAGTTCCTTGCTTAGCCTACAAATTTAAAAACCCTTCTGCTTCTATGCTATCTTCCCCACTTGAACATCTCAAAAAAACTAAAATATCAAATTTGATTTAATAATGGAAAGAAATAAAACAAGGAAACTATCAATTCCATAGATTGTTAGAAAGAAGTTCAAACGCTTACCTGAGTGGCGAAATTGCTGAGAATATAACGAGCTCCTCGTCAACAATTAAAAACTCTTGCAATTCATGTATATAACCAAACACTGAAGATCAGTTCAGTGCACCTAAATAAGCTTTTTCCATTGCTGCAAGAAACAAAGTGAATGTCGGACAATGGAAGGCCACACTGGATGCGCCTGCATCTTCTTCCATTGCAGCAAAGAAACAAAGTGAACAAGGGCTTCACTCTTCGCTCTCCATGGTGGAAATGAAACAAAGTGAATGAGGGCTTCACTCTTCAAAGTAAACAACCAACCAAGACAGCAGAATAGAAAAAGAAAATGAAGTGTGTGCGCTAGGCACAAGACAGGTAGTAATTAGATTTGGAATTCCGTCATCGTCGTGCCGTGCCATTCCTTCACTCATGGACCGAGTCATTGAACGGCCCGTCGTTAATTTTGAAAAGCCATTTGGCTGCAGAGAAACCGCAGTGTGGCCTAGGCAAAGGGTCTCGTTTATGGCACGTTGAATGATATCATAGTAGTATTGTATATATAGATGCATTGGTGGTGATCTTTTTTTGCTTTATATTTCGATTTGATGGTATATTAAATATCAAAGTATCAGTTCTTTGTGTTTTCTGACATGCAGGTTGGGTTATGGCAGGAGAAACATGTGGTAAAGTTTGGGCCCACATACACAAGTGGCAAAATTTGTGGTCTCACAGGGTGGCACCTGTCTTGTTTCGAACATAGCGTTTTGGTAGGGACTTGCTGCTTGGCAGCTTGTCTTGTCTCACCAGGTCCCACGCAATTAATGATAACATGGGAAACACTTTCTCTGTTCTTCCACTATCTCGTATTAGCCATAGAATATGTATCTCATCGCTCCATGCCCCCCACACTTGCCGCTGCCTCCTTTTACCTAGTTTTCCCACGTTGCTCTGATCTCTAGACGCTGATCCACAAGTTAGCAACTCCTGCGACTCTCATGCCAAAAATTGATGCAGGCCAAATAACATTTAACTATAGGGTTTTCCAAAAAAAATACATAAAAAATACATAAAACTGAATTGAAACTCACACCACACATATACACATAAAAATACTTTAACAAACAATTAATTAGTTAATTAAGAAAATATTTACATGAGAAATTATGGCCCAATGATTGTTCTCTCATTTCTTACACTCACTCACACACTTTTGCTTCTTACATGCCTCATGACTCACTTCAATTTATACAAATTGATTAGAACCTATGGGAGGTTCTAGATCCCCAAATTAATTCTCAAAATATCGCTTTTGATCTCTAAAATCTCTCATCCAATCCCTTATCCCTAGATAAGAGCTAATTAATCCATAATATTCTCAAACCTTCCACAATACTCTTGAATCTTCTCTTATTTACAAGAATTATCAATATCTGCTAAAAACTATAGAAAAATACAATAATTAATTAAATCCTCACTTTATAAACTAACTTCTCTAGGAAATGATTGAGCTAGGTTAGATGCACCTGCATCACAATCATTTCTCACAAATTCATTTTTTTCTTGTTACAAATGAGGACTCCTAACATATTTATAAACTTTATTTCATGAAATATCATGGGCCAATACCATGGATCATGAATACCATGTGCCCAAAACCATGACCCATTTTTACTCCTTCCTTAATATTTTAGAAGCTTAAAGAAGTCAAGAAGATCTTAAATTTATTTATTTTATTTGACTTGGTATCACATATAACAATCTTTGGGTTGAAACTGAAAAGAAGTCTCAATGAATATTTGCATATTGTTTCTATCTCCTTGCTAGTAATCCTCCCCCAGAATGCCTTTCATCACATTTTCATTATTCTATTCAAATGTCTACAAAAGCTTTTCTTATTCATTGGAGAAAAAATCTTTCAACACATCAGATGGATTATCTTCAATATGTATTTTCTCCAACTATAGTAGTTCATTATCTAGCATGTGATTAATCCAATGATATCTAACATCAATGTTTGACATAAAATGTTATGCTATATTTTTCACTAAAAGAATGGTGCTCTAATCCTCACAATGCAACATATATTTTTGTTGTTGTATTCCCAACTTCCTTAAGAATTGTTACATCCATAACATCTCTTTGGAAGATCTAATTGAAGCTATGTGTTATGCCCATGTTGTGGAGAGGGATACTACTTTTGTTTGCATAGGCACCCAATGCATTGTTGTACCTAATGAAAGTATATAAATAACTAGTGGTGGAATTTCTAGTCTCCACATCTCTGACCATAGTTACATACCTATAACCTTCAAGCACATCATTATTACTACCAAAGGATAGATAATAATGACTAGTACCTTTGAGAAACAATAAAATCTACTTTAAAACTTATCAATATTGTTATCTAATTGGAGATTGGGGATATACCATGAGATACATCAAACTACCAACAACAATTTTCAAAATCTTTTAGATTAAATATTTTTAACACTTTCTTGATATAGTTTTCTGTAATAACCGTAACTTCTTGTTGTTTCTATTCTGTATTAACCATAACTACTTATTCTTTCTATCATGTATAATCCTTATGCTCAATACTTATTATACTAAACCGAAATCCTTCGTCCCAAATTAACTACAGAAATCCTTGAAGAGGCAGTAAGAGAAGCGGAACGAACGACCTTAAATCGTTTTTGTTATAGCTCAGGGCAAACATCAAGAAGAAATTTCAATGGCACAGAGCCTCAAATAATAGGTAAAAAAAAATTGAATCTGGTTAAGGTTTTTAACTATGTTGCATGAGTTTTTAGAATTTGGGTGGGAATTTTGGGAACTTGGTTACTGATGTGGAAATGATTAAAAGTTTTTCCAAAATTTACAAGGCTCTGCTCAACATTTACAGGAAACGGCTAATCAGAAGCAATTATATTATATATATATATATATATATAAAATATAAAAAAAAAAATATTTTTTTTAATTATATAATTTATATAATAATCAAAATTAATATTGAATCAAAATATTCAAATATTAAAATCAATTTAAATATATAAATAATAAATATATAATTTCTCTTATATATAAATATATTATTTGGGTGTCTTTCTCTGAGTCTCTCCCTTTTATATATATAAAATAGTAAAATGTTAAGTTCATTATGACATATGATGAGTCTTTGAAACAATCTGGGTTAAAAATACAAAGCAACAATTTTACATATGTTTTTCTAGTTATTCTTAAGAGAAAAGTAAAAAAGCTCTAATGTTTAAGCATTCACTGCCACATACAATATGCACAAACAATCTTCTGCCATATATATATATAAATAACAAAAGAAATACTCATCAGCGTGACAATCCAATCCAGGTGCCACACAGTTCCTTAACCCATCAAGGGATTGCTCCAGTGTCTCAATTAAGGATATCCTTGTTAAAGATGTCTTTGGCCTTTCTTCCTGCAAAAGTTTCAACTTAGCCTCATGTTTAGAGGTTTTGCATAAAAAAAACAGTCTTCAAAACTCCTGGAACTTTCCCAAGCTTTTATTGCAAGCTCAAAAACAATCCCATACAATTCCAAAGTTTTTAGGAGTGCCGAAACTATTGGAACGAGTGAGAGCAGTTCCCATGTAACAATTTTTTTTAATGATCTCATGTTTCCCGGTTCACAGAGCCTTGCCGAATTTTCCTACTCTACTCAGAGACACAAAATGGAACAAAATTTCTGGTCAACCACTTTTTCCAAATTCACTATTTACTTTTTATAGTAAAACTTAATATACGGAAGCAAAGAGTGTGTAGTGTACTTAGGATGGTGCTCTGATATCTTTCTAGAATTTTATGGACACAAAATAGATTGAAATTTCCATTTCACTAATTTTTTCTCACCATATTGTTAATGATAATTTAATTTTCTTATTACATTGTTAATAATAAATTATTATTATGTCCTAAAACTGCTTCTGCTTGGCTAAGAGCTCGTCTTCCTCGGACGTAAGGAAACAGGTTCAAGAATTTGAAAGCCTGCTCCCTTACGGACCATTATTTCAGGTTGGTTTTCCTTGATAACAGTGATGTGTCAACTGACATTCGCGGATAGCAGCCAGAGATGGCTGTCCTCACTGTTGGTTTGACAAACTGAGTTTGATAAGTTTTCCACCTTTTGAAAAAAAAAAAAAAAAAATTATTATTATAGTAAAACTCAAATTTTATTTTATTTTTTAATTTTTTTTATCTCATATATAATCCAGTTTCAATCTAACTCGTTTCTGTTTTGGTTGTTGATTTAAATCTTTTGAACCAATTATAATATTTTTGTTTTGGTTGTTGATTTAAATCTTTTGAACCAATTATAATATTTTTATTATTTAAAATATTTTTTTTAAATTCATAATAGATTCAATTTCCTGCACTGCTAAAATTATATAAATTTTATAATTTAAATCATAAATGGATTTATGACTTTTTATTATTGAGTTGTTTTTAGGGTGATTTTTTAGAAGTTTTTCTATTGGGTTTTTCTGGTTAAATTTCTCTAAAATTCAACAAAGATTTACTTGAAATTACAAGTTTGATAGGTAACTCCTGCACAATCCAAGTGCCCTAGTGGTTTTTCAGGGTAATGAATCCATATATACAGTCAAAAAACCAGTTTAAATAACAAAAATCAAGATTTCACCTCAAATGTTTCAGTGTGAATCGGGCACTAGAAAGTCCAAAAAATCACACTAAAGACAACCCCTTCTACCATTCCGATTATACAATTTTCATTATTCAAATTTATAATTTAAAAAAATTACTTTCCCAATTTCAAATAAAATTAACTAAAACAATTATAAGATAAACTTTATATTACTATAGTAATTAATATTATTTTAAATGCAATATAAATTTAAAATACTTTCATGAAAATTTAATCCACGGGACTTATTAAAAGTAAATTTATAAAACACAAACATAAAACCATTACCATTCACATAGCCCTGTCATATTTTCATAGAGTTTTAAATTTAAGATGTTTTTATCATTATATTTCAGAATATTAAAAAGATAGTTCTTTTCCCTAAATTGTAAATTTAATTTATACTATCCGTAAACAAAAAATACTAATGTTTTAAAGTTTTTTCAAAAAACTAAATCTATCTATACAATAAACCACAATAAATTAAAGTTTTACACACAAAAAAGTTGACAATCGCATGCAAAATTATATTTATCAGATTCTTAAAAAAAAACAAAAGACATGTAATAATAAGCCGGCGAATATTCTCTGACTGCATTACAGTGATCTATTTGCAGGAAGACCATATCGTGACAAAATCAATTACAATTTTCAACTTCAAGAACTTTTTATCATTAAAAAGTTACATACCCACACGAACAGGGAGTATGAACGTACCGTCTCATATATTTGTGGAGGGAAATATGTAAAGATGTGTATGTATATGATTGGGTCTACGTAGTTATTTATAAATATGTGAAAATTGAACGGCAGAATGGGGAACAGACATTGTTTGAATTTGGATTTGTTTACTCTATTTTAATTGGTTTTGCCATTTTTAAATACTTTGTAGAGGTGGCAAACCTGTTCCGATGGTTCCGGCTTTCCCGGGAGTTTTGGAATTATAGGGGAATGTTTTTTTTTCAGCTGGAGCTGTAATAGGAGCTGGGGAAAGTTTCCGGAGCTTTGAAGAGTGTTTTTTTAGTTCCTTCCTTGGGGTTGGAAAATACAAACCCTGTAGAGAAATAAGCTGAACTGCTCACAAAACATGAGTCTATGTTGAAATTTGAGAAAGAAGAAAGGCCAAAGACATCCTTAACACGGATATCTTTAATTGAGAAACTGGAGCAATCTCTTGATGGGTTAAGGAAGCGTGTGGCGCCTCGATATCTGGGATGTCATGTTGATGAGTATTTCTTTTATTGTTTATGTATATATATTGCAGAAGATTGTGTGTGCATATTGTATGTGGCAGTGAATTCTTAAACATTAGAGTTGCTTTACTTTTTCTCTTGAGAATAACTAGAGAAATATATGTAAAATTGTTCCTTTGTATTTTTAAGCCAAATTGTTTCAAAGACTAGTGATGTGTAGAGAACTCATAATGAACTTGACATTTTAATATTTTATATATATAAAAGGAAGAGACTCACGGAGAAAGACACTAAAAAATATATTTATATATAAGAGAGATTATATATCATATATTTATATATTTAAATTGATTTGAATATTTAAATATTTTGTTTCAATATTAATTTGGATTATCATATAAATTACATAGTTCAAAAAATATTTTTATTTTTATATTTTTAATTTTTTTATTATATAATATAACCTTTTTTAATTAGCAGATCTCTAACCATTCATACCCAACTTCCCAAAATTCCCACATTCCAAAAACTCTTATATTAGGTTTTTGTTTCCCTTTTACATGGCTACGCACAAAACGTTAAAAGACAAAGCCTTAAAAGACTCTGTACATACTCTTAGTAACAATCACATGGTGATTTTTTGTTTATTCATGTCATGGGTACAGTGATGTGTGGTCTGACGGTAAGTCACTTGGGCGAAGACTGGGAGACCAAAGTTCAAATCTCATTGAGTACACTGACCAGCTGTGGTGGAAGCGTATATCAGACTTGCATGTACTTTAGATCTCCCATAGATTAAGACTGGCAGTTACATGGTGTGCCAATGTTCCATATTTTCCGTACCTTGGAGTTTTTGCGAATTGTTTCATATGGGTGTTAGTGCCGCCAACAGCGTTATTATTTTCTTTAATGATTTTAAAATATTTTTATAAATATAACAATGAAAATGAATGTTTTAAAATGTATTCTAATAAAAAATATTTAAATTGATTTAATAAAAATATTAAAATTTATAATATTTAAAATTATCTAAAAATGTTATTTAAATTCACTTAATAAAATTATTAAAATTGATAATATTTAAAATTATCTAAAAATGTTTTTTAATATTAAATAGTATTAAATTTAAAAATATATTAACCAACAAAATTAAATATTATTTAAGTCAAATTTTAATTTTAATATTTATAAATTAAATTCTATTTAAGGATGGGATCGAATGTTATATCTATAGAATTTTTTAGGTCAGTCATTTCTATATCTGTAATATCATCTATTAAATATATTAATAATTGTTATCCGTTTTAATTATTATAATTAAGTATTTCAAAATTTTGAATGATTTTATGTGATAGTATGATTCATTAATGTTGTGCTATACTAATCTGTACACATAATAATTTATGATGTATATAATACATTAAATGAATATTTTTTTTAAAAGTGTTTTTATTTTGATAAAATAATATTTATTTTGGATGATTTAATAAATATTCCCTAGTAATAAATACAGTAAGGAATCAAATAAATTTAGGATAAAAATAGAGTATTATTTATTAAATCAATGCTAAAAGAAAATAATTAAAAATAACTATATAGATGTTAACAACACACATGATTTACTCTAAGAAATTTTAATGAGGAACAATTATCTGACAATAGATATATTATTATTTTTGTAGTTTACGTAGCCAATACCCTACCTACCTTGCCCAAGTGAGCTTTTCATTCAACTCTAACACATTAGAATAGATCTACTACCACAAGCTACCAACACTAGTGAATAAAACCACCATTGTTAAACTAACAACCTTGACTTTTTCATTGGGTTAGGTTAACCTAACTTTTAGGATTTACTAAAAGAATTCTCAAAATTCAATCTAGAATAACCACGGTCATGCTTTCTAGTCTCCCCTATCATGTGGGCCTACCTCTAAAATTTCCCTTTTAAGATTTACTAAAGGAATTCTCAGGATTCAATCTAGAATAACAGTCATGCTTTCTAGTCTCCCCTATCACGTAGGTCTACGTCTAAAACCTGGCGAAGGTATGCATTCCTAACTAGATCATATAGTGGTATGCTCATATACATGTAGTTTATAAATTTCATCTTCAAATTGTTTTCTTTTCTGTTTTTGGTTGTTGTTGTCTCCACAATTATGGTTACTTCGTGATAACCTACATCCTAATCTAGTTTCAATCAACATTGGCTTTGGTCTTTCCGTTTGCATCTTTCTATTGAACCAATTATCTCATGTCATCTCTAGGAAGTTCATCCAAGCACTACTCTCGACCCCTTTGTGGCTTGATGGAAGAAGACAATTCTTTCTTTGATACCACTTGTTAATAGTTAAATTGATGCAAGAATAAAATAGTAAGTTTAAACTACACACATATCAACAACACACATGATTTACCTTGGAAAGCCCCAATCAAGGAAAAACCATCTAATAATAGATATGTCATTGCTCCTCACTTAAATTTAGATAAGCCAATCAAGTGAGCATTTTACTCAACTTTGGAAAATTACAATAGAGAATCTCCGAGCCTTGTAATGCCTTTAACTACATATAATATATAATCCTAACACCATAAGACACTAATACCAAGTGCTTCAAACTTCCATTGTTAACCCAACAACCATGACTCTTTCACAAGTTCAAGATTACATAACATAGAATAAATGATAAAAATTGCCAACATTACACCATATTAATGTGGAAAACCAAGCAACTGGGAAAAACACTTTTTTTTATTATCAAAGTCAAATGCATAATATTTAGATCAACTATACATAAGCCTTCTCATGCACTCATCTTCACCCATTCACTTCTCACAAGTTCACTTTTTTCTTGTTACAAATGAGGACTCCTAGAATATTTATAAACTTTATTTCATGTAATAATATGATCCAATACCATGGATCATGAATTCCATGTGCCCAAAACCATGACTCATTTGAGTCCTTTTGTAACATTTTAGAAGCTTGAAGAAGTCAAGAAAATATTAAATTTATTTATTTGATTTGATTTGGGCTCACATATAACAATCTCTCACTTGAGATCAAAGAGAAACTTCAATGAATATTTGGATATTGTTTCTATCTCCATGCTAGTAATCCTCTCCTAGAAAGCCTTCCATGACATTTGCATCAATCTATTCAAGGATCAACAAAGCTCATGCTTATTCATTGGAAAAACTTTTGTCAACATATTAGATGTATTATATTCAATATGTATTTTCTCCGACTATAGTAGCTCATCATCTTGCACATGATTAATCCAATGATATCCAACATCAATGTACTTTGTCTTAAATTGGTATGCTATATTTTTCACTAAATGAATGGTGTTCTAATTGTCATAATGCAACACATATTTTTGTTATTTTATTCCCAACTTCCCTAAGAATTGTTCCGTCCAAAACATATCATTGCAGAGTCCCATTGAAGCTATGTTTCTACCCCTGTTGCAGAGTGGAGTACTACATTTTCTAGTATAGGCACCCAAGGCATTATTGTACCTAAAGAAAGTATATAAATAACCAGTGGTGGAATTTCTAGTCTCCACATATCCAACCATAGTTACATCTATATAAGCTTCAATCACACCATTATTACTACCAAAAGTTAGATAATAATGATTAGTACCCTTGAGATGCAATAAAACCTACCTTACCACTTCCCAATGTTGTTTTCTGAATTTATAAAGAATATACTTACTGCTCCCACTACTTTTGCATTATTTGGTTGGGTACATACCATGGCATACATTAAGCTACCAACGACTAGTCTCAGAATCCTCCATGTTGAATATTTTTAATAGTTTCTAAATATATGTTTCATGTGATAACCATATCGTTTTGTTCTTTCTATCATGTATGATTCTCACGTGTATTATTTGTTGTGCTAGACCCAAATCCTTCATTACAAATTGAATACCCAAATATTTACCTACTGATCATCTTTATATCATTTCAACCAATTAGCATGTAATCCACACATGACAATAGTATAATATGTTTTCTTTGTGATACCTCTTGATGTAGACACAATGATTATCCTCTAGTATTTTGAAACTATCCTCCAACATAAATGAATCAAATTTATTGTACCATTGGTAGGGTACCTATTTCATCCCATAGAGGCTCTTCTTCAACAATCAAACTAGGTTCTCTTTACTTTTTAATTTGAATTCTTCTTGTTGATTCATATAAATCTACTCCTCGAATTATCCATGAAGGAAGGATATAATTACATCTAACTATTCACATTCCAGATCCAAAGCAACAAAAAGACCAAGAATATCTCTAATGGATGACATCCTAACAATAGGTGAAAATTTTCACTGAAGTAAATGCCTTCATTTTGGGAAAATCCCTTCATCACTAGATTTAACTTGTTCCTCTCTTTCTTCCCTCCACCTTGACGTTTAAAATTGTATACCCAATTATTTTGTAGGGAATTTCTTCCTTTTGGAAGCTTTACTAAATCAAACGTTTTTCTTTCTAATAGGGAGTCTAAAACATCCTCCATTGCCTTCTTCCACTATTTTCTAGTCTCCACTTTACAAGCCTCCAAGAAATAATGAGGTTCACCTTCATTAATTAACAAAATATAATTTTAGGGTGGATAACTTTATGAGGGCTTATGAGACTTATTAGACCCATGAACCAACTATGGTGGTTTGTTTTCTAGTTGGATCTCGTATAATGGTGGTTCCAAGGTTTCTTCTTCTTACTGTCCATCATTATTCACTTGTTTTCCATCATGTTATTTAATTGGATTCTCAATTTCTTGAATGGTGGGATATTTTCTTTTATATTTTGCGAACCTGTCGACATTTTTATTGACCTCCATATCACCTATATACCATTTATACATCTCTAATTCATTAAATATGACGTCCTTTCTTCTAAATTTTTTTGTTTAGATGAATTACTTACATGGTAAACAAAATCAACATCCACATATCTTAGAAATATACTTTTTATTTATTTATCATCTAGCTTGGTTTTAATCTCTTTGGGAATATTCATAAATGCTTCACATACAAAAAGAATTAGGTGAGAATATCTACCCTTATACCTATTCAATCTTCATTAGGAATGCCACCATATATAGTTGTAGTAGGTTATTGATTGATGATTACAAATTTTCCTTATTTCTTCTGCCCAAAAATGCGTTTACAATCTTGAATTTGAGAACTGTTGTAGCGGCTGCAATACCCTCCTAAATTTTGGTCTGCATCCAATTTTGGAGCCTTCCTTGGTTGTTTCCTTGATTTTCTCAAACACTTGAGCTCATCCCATGAGATTTTGTCGAGTCTTTTCACCCTCCTCGCTTGACCGTTCACCGGGCATCTTTTAATATGTTGGTCACAATGCCATGCTTGCAGTCATGTTCTGGCTATTTTCATGGCCTGTCTTCCTGTGTACAAGTTGTATTCACTGTGTAAGCATCTGTCGCACTCACACATGAAGTTGTATGCAATGTCGTGGAAGTGTCATCGCGGTCGTTCAACGATCTATCTCAAGTGTCGCGCTTGTTGCTCACACCCTTTGGTCAGTCACACTGAGCATGTTGTCTTGTTGGTTCGAGGTGTCTTGTCGTTGAGTCATGTTGAGTGTGTGTTTGCAAGGTCATGCATGCACAATTTCACTTGCTCACACACTTAGTCATTTTTCTAAAACTCTATTGATCGAACCACCCTCCAATAGCAGAACCTCTACTGAGCTGCACTGCACAGTCTTAGCCCTCAGTGATCATGTACTGCTACCCAGAATTGTACAGAGCTTGAGGCTACCTCCCAGGTAGTCTACATTTCGCAATCATGGAATCGACTTGACTGGCTGTCACCCATAACAGTGTAGAAGTTTCTCAGCAAGTCATCTCAATCTGCGCTGCCCGCAAGAAAATCTATCAAGCTTCTCGTTGGTTAACCAGAGAGTTTGATCGATCAGTGACCCCAGGCTTCACTCCTCCAAAAAAATGCGCAAAAGCTGCTAGAATGCCTGCCTTCACTAACTGAAGAAATTGCACAGACATGAAGGAAAAGCCCACGGTGCCTGTCACTACACTGTCCCAAAAATTTGCGTAGTTCTGTCAGCCAGTCCCCCTGTCAGCCAGCTTGCTATTCTTCTTGAAAACTGTGCAATTTTATTGGGTTGTCCTCTAGCTGCCCGACACCCCGCTCAGCCCAGAACATGGGCAGATATGTCCTGCAGGTTAGCCTCCCAGTTATGCGTAGTTTTGGCTAGCAAGATCCCACAGCCTACTGCTAGCCTCCTTGGAGAATCTGCACAATTTTCAATGCAGTGTCCTCCTTGCTGCCTGCACTGCCTCCCTAGAAAATTTGCGCAGTTCTTCCCTTCAGCCGAGCTAGATCCTGCAATTGGTCAATGTTGTTCTAGACTTCTCATCCCAGCCTCCCAGTGACCTCGCGCAATTTTCCTTGACAGTGCCCTGGAGCTCGAATCCTAGCTTGATATGTGATCTGCATAGTTTCAGAGCCTTGCCCTCTCTCCCGGTCACCTGCACCCGAAAACGAAAGACAAGGCATCATGGTAGACTAGGATATTTCTGGATTTGATGTCATCTCATCATGAGTGATTGCAGATACATGTACGTTGATGAGACATGGAACGATGCTGAATGAGATGAATAAGGAGCACATGCTAGGAGGCTTATTTGCAAATGGATGAACACATGAAGCATGCCAAGTACCAGCGAAGGAGATACATGGACATGAGACATCAAACGAACACCAAGACCATCGAACACCCCATACACCTTGCCATGTGGAGGTGAAGATATGATACACGAAGAACACACTCATCACTTGGCAGCACTGCAGCTCGACATGGACACCATCATCAACATGAAAATACCAGCACTATCGTGTCGAGTCTTGTCATGAGAAATCTCGGCCACATCACTATTGTGGGCCATACTATTGTAATCAATGTAATGTAACGTGGAAGTCAAAGAGACCCACATGTAAAGTTGAAGAGTCATGTAATTCAAATAATCATGAGGGAAGTCGAACAATCATAAGGGTCAGCTTCACCCTTGGCTATATATACCCCTCATTTGTACATGCAAAATACTTTTCACCTTGGCTCCTCCCACATAGCCTTGAGAGTCTGTAATCTTTTCTTTGAGGAGCGAGTAGTGGCTCAAACACTATGCTGTCAGGGTTAGTGATGTAATGGTGTACGGATGTGTCTTGGAACTTTCGCTTAATTCATAAGCTTGTTAACAGGCCAACACATTTTCACAGATGTATTGTATTCATTTGGAAGACTATTCTTTGGAAGCTTGTAATGCATGTTGCTTTAACATGTATTAAGATAGTTGAACTATTTTAGTTGTTTTAGTACATATGCTATTGGAAATGTGTTGTATCAGTTGTTAACATTGTCTCGCCCGTGTGGACTATTCAGTCAGACACTAGACAGACTCATTCTTGTAAACTTGTTATAATGACCATCAGACTCGTGTGGACTATTCTGCTGGGTGTTGCACGTGTTATCTGTTCACTTTGTGTTTGTGATTACCGCATCCCTGTGGACTACTATGCCGAAAGTTGCATATATCCTGTTGTGTTGTGTGTCTCTAACAGAGTTAGGACTATTCCCTTTTGACTTGAGACTCACTCTCACCCTCCCCCTCTGCAGTGAAAGAAACTTGACACAAGCGACACTAAGCACTCACTAGGCACGCAAACCTCACTGTTCGAAGACTAAGTAAACCACTCTCAGGTGCTAGCAAGCAAGAGTTAAGGCATATCTTTAAGATAATGGCAATCGGGCCATCGTACCGAATGGGACTCCTACACCAAATGGTGTGAGTTCTAGTTGCGACTTCATATTGGGGAGATCCCCTGAATGTTGGTGGGTCTAACACCATCAACATTTCTGGTGCTAGAAAGAGGGCCCGATCACAAGCTGAGCCCGTTACATCTTGTTTGAATTTCTTACCAAATGGATCATACAGAATTCGTGCTCCCAGGGTGTTTCTCTCATTTCTCCCTTAATCAAATATCAATTCCCGATGAGCTTCTCGATCACTTGTCCTTGTTAAAGTTTGACAACGAGGACAAAATTTCTATAATCAAGCACATTTTTGACTTTCTTCATTTTTGTGAATGTCATGAATTCAATAGTGAAGAGCTTGTTTGTGTGATTTTCTTGCTCATCCTTGAAGGTCGTGCTAATCAATGGTGTCATACCCTTCCACCTGCTTCCATCCATTCCCTTCTCACTCTCCTCAAGGAGCTCCATCAAGACTTCGATAAGTGTAACCACCAATATGACTATGAAAGAATCTCTCGTTTAAGAATGAAGCCTGGCGAATCATTTGAGGAATTTTCTACCCACTTTCTTCACCTCTGTCATGAAATTCCTGAACATTTTTTGGACCTTGACTTCGTGAGCCAAGAGTTGAAATGCTCGGTTCATGTTTCCAGACATGGTGAACCTCCTGATTTCCCTTCTTCCTCAACTCTTTCGGATCATGAGGCCCCTCAGTTTGCAGAGGAGGAGCCTAACACCCCATTTGTGCCTTTCCATCCTCCTCGTAGTGATTGAAAAGTTGAGAAATCTACGCAAAGGGTGCCCCGTCGTAGCAGTTGCAAAGTTAAAAAATTTGCGCAGTGGGTACCCCCTCACAACGATCGCAAAGCTGAGAAATCTGCGCAACATGTTCCCAACCCATCTTCTCAACTGTCTCCTACTCCAATGGAGGAAATTCCATAATGGCTTAGAAATCCTATGTTGAAGACTCGTTCCTCCATTCTACAAGAGGACATCACCGTTCATAACCCAAGTCTTGAGTCTGATATGCATCTCTTCCATCATCCACCATCTACAAGTCATGACGCCTTGTTCCATGACTTGCTCGATCAATCCACTTCACAAAGCTATTTGTGCGCATTCTCTTGATTTTCAAGCTACTGGCTCAAATTGTAGTCATGTGCAAGGCAGTCTCATTACACAGGCAGAGGAGCAAGAAGGTGAAGAAACAATCAATTCCTCTTCTATGTTTCAAAATGGTTCATATCAAGACAATGAGTTTCCATTCTTGATCAATTCTCAATCTGCTAATCTTGGTGAAACATCATGCACAGTTAATTCTTTCGATCATCCTCCAATCTTGCGCTGTCACTACTCCCATGCCTCCATATGTGGTGATGAGAACCTGAACACATCATGTGATCTATTGTTCTCTCGTGTATGCTCTAACTTAGATATGGAATGTGCATTGGTCGAAGAAGACATCCATATCAAAACTTCCTTTGCACCTCACTTGCCCGTGTGTCCTACTATTCAAAACACATCTACATGCGATGAAGATACTCCCCGTTCTCTTGATTCTTCATCTGATGAGTTATCTCCTTGATCGATACAAGGCAGTGAGATTGTCCATGATGAAAATAGTCTCAACTTACAGGACTCTTCCCACTCGTCGTCATCTTGTGTGTTGCATGAAGACAACTCGTCAAGTCAGCTTGCTGAAGCTGGAAAATTTGATGAAGCCTGAGACAGAGATGGTTTCCATCCTAAGAGAAATTTTGAAATCAACAACAACAACCATCCTCAAGCCATGCATGATCTGGTTCATATCTCAAAATGCAACTTTTCAATTCTGGAAAGTTTCGGGACGTGGCAGGGAGTCGAGGCACTTCAACGTCTATAGATGGTTATGTCAGGACCTCGCGACTCTGGTAGGCCCCTTGAACTGAATCATATCTATATTCTCACGCATAATCTATCTATTTGCATGGCTGCACTCGACATGGATCCCTGTGTAAAAATGTTTACTATTCCGGGTGTGATATTTCAATATTTCAAGATTTCACTCATGATCGAATCCATGAGTCTATTACAGCTTGTCCATCTTCATGCATGTCTTTCACATCCAACTCGGGTTGGGAGTGTCCGTCTCTCACACAATCATGGAACTGTCAAGTTGATTATCTCAAAGACTGCCTTTTTCCGAAACCATACTTATCGGATGTTCTCTCTTGTGATCAACTCCTTGGTCTTCTTGCGAATCTTGCACTTCAAATATGCCTGCTCATTACAACAACGATCCCCATGTGTGATGACGAGCACACAAGATATCATGCGAATCAAATTCCTCTCATTTCACCACACCCCAACTGGCTTCACACATTCATAGTGCTGACATCCTTTCTACATTCCTATGAAGACCATGATGCTTGCACAATTTTTCACCAGTTGTAGGTGGGTGTTCTTTCATATCTAGTGCACAACGAACTTGTTTCCATCATTCAGAGCATTCTCAATATTGTTCAAAAATATTCTTTGTTCATGTCAAACTGGGTGTTATCACTCCTCTGGCTCTCCAAGGCTGAGGAAGAGTCCAGCTGAGGTAACCACATACCGATCTTTTGACCTAGTAGCTAGCCCTACCAAGCCGGAGAGGGCTCTCTCCAAAGGATCACAACCAAGAGGGCTGGATAGTTTAGGGTTTTAGGCTAGATGTAAAGTGTGGAGGGTGTTTGATTTGATTTGGTGGGGTTGTTGGAAGAGGATTAGGTCAAAAAGACTAGGTTAGGGCAAATGAGGGTATGATTGCAGACATCTGATGGAGCAAGGTAGGTAGGCACTCAAACACTTTAAGGTTATGAAGTGAGATGGATAAGACTGGTGAGGTGCTAGAAAGAGCAAGACAAGCATGTATTCTTTCTAAATTGAAGAAACTGGACAAACTATGTAGATTTCCCCAAAACAGAGCATATAAAATGTATTCTGCTCATCAACTTGAAAATCAACATATCATAGAAGTGAAGTGAAATATGGGAGTAAAAAACATTCAAACATATGCAACATAAGAAGAAACTAATTCAAAATTCCATACCATAGGTATTCCACCAAAATAGCTGCAACTCATTCATTAAATTTTGCCAAATACTGATTACACTAGTGTCTCTGATCAATAGCCAAACATCCAACTGATTCCAACCTGTAAAATGACTAAGAAAATACATAATATAGGCCTAAAAACAACTCATCCTAGGCTCAGGGGTCGAATCCATGAGAGGAGGAGTAGTTTCTAGAAAGGATGAACTGATAGTTGGAGTGTAGGGTGGTCAAAGTGACTCATCCCTCACTCTACCAAACTTATTCATTACATGCCACATAGGCCATTTAACTGATGTATCTACCCTAGATAAAAGTAAAAACATAATAATTACATCATCTAGATCAATTACATGAGTAAAAATTGAATTTCCCATAGGTAAAAGTCAACTTGGAGTGAAACAGTGAAAATAGCAGAAGATTGTCAAACACACAGCGACCAGGTTAAACACGCCCTTTTGGTGTCAAACATGCAACACCATCTTTAGGGATGCTTTTGGATGCCTTTTCAGTGTCCAAATGTGATCCAGGATAGCTCGTTGGAAAGCCCTTCAAGTCTACTTTGTAGACGTGCCTTCAGTTTTCAATTTGGAGGTCATTTTCCTTGTAAAAATTCCAATCTCCCGAGATTGGTAAATGCGCAGCGACCAGGCCAAAAAAGAGGCAGAAAGGTGATTTTTTGGTAGTTTTTGACCCTTTTGGCTGACCATTTTTGTTCCAAATGCTTAGAAAAAGTATAGGGTGAATGTGTTCATCATTCTGAATCCAAAAATGCTGACCATTTTCTCATTGGGTTCTCCAAAAAAGAGCGCAGCATCCTAGGTGCTGCGCGTTTGACATGCTTATTGTGCCAAAAATTCCTCAAAAAACACAACAAATTATAACTTACCAAATTTGTTCAAAAATGGTAAAAATTGGTGGGCTGATAGCTAGCTATATGTTTGAGGCATGGAGTGATGCCTCGGAAAGGATATCCAACATCTTTTTCTCCTCTTGCTTGGTCAAGGCCTCAATTTTTTTATGAGCTCTTTTGAGCTTAGCCCTTGCAATTTTTTTTCTCATGGAATAGTATTTTTCCATCCTTATTTGAATATCATTGTCCTTCTTGGCCTTGTCTAAGAGGCTCTCCAGATGACCATTCACCCTTTCAAGCCAATGTTCTCATTTTTCATTTACCATCTTAGCAAATTGCTCATTCAAGGTGAGTTCACTGGCTAGTTCTGCCTCCCTTTTCCTTTCTTTCTCCAAAGCTCTCTTTAGGCCTCTAGTCCTTGGCCTTATTCTTGGCACCTGTTCATCAATTTTCTCACCATACTACCCATATGCCTCATCAAGTAAGGACTTAGCCTTTTTAGCCTCTCTCTTTGCCTTTCTGAGCTGAATCTCCATGAGCTCATGTTTGACCTCAAATTGCCTGTTTTCCTGCTTATAGTAGGAAATGATCCATTTGGCCCTTTGCAATTTGACTTGGAGCATTGCTATGAGTGCATTCTTCTCCTTGATAACAATAGCTATGCTTTCACTTTCATCATACTCATCTGAGTCAACTAACTGAAAATCATGCTTTATCTCATGGAGGTCTTCCTCCTACTACTGTATCTCTGCCTCAACAACTTTTTCCTTACCCTTCTGTACCTGCTTTGTTGATGAAGAAGGCAAGGCCCCTCCCATAATCAGTGGGGCAAACACTTGCATATGGCCTCTCTGATAGGTATGTGCCAGGATACCTAAACCAACCGTTTTGGGCTTGCTGTTCTCGCCATGATCAATATGCTCCTGCCTATTGCCTTCATCTTTGCCAAGTGAATAAATAGGCTCATGAAATGGTGATGATGGAGGTGATGGTGTGTCTAACTCATTAGATGAAGATGAATGATGTATGGGATGAGGTGGAGGAATGGAGGTGGATGGATGAGAAGATGAAGGTGCCTCTTGGCCATGCTGAATAGGTGGGACTGTGAAAATCTCATTGGATATGAAAGTGTCCCATGCAATGTTAAGTTGATCAAGGCGGTGTAGGACTATCATCTTGATGAGAGAATGGTGAAATATTCTATGAATTTGATGATCACGATTTTTCCTTAGGGCAATGTATGAGATCTTGTCGAGATCCCGGTAAAGATAGTAGGGCAGATTGAGCATTTTGACTCTTGTAAAATCCACGAGTAACCGAATATGATAGGAATAGAGCCTAGAAAACTGACCCTCACATGCGAAGTACTTCATGATGATTTTCATTATAGGAACATATCTATCTAGGAGGTAAGAGAAAGGGAAAGTCCTCCTTCTTTCATTCTTGTGGCTGGGTTTAAGATATGGCTCATAGAAGCAATAATCCAATTCTCCCTATTTAAACCATTTTTCCCCAACATTTGGGATCCTAGTAGCAATTGATATGATAGTAGAAGATATAGTAAAGGTGACACAAGCAAGGGTTTCTTGGTTATCATGGAGGTTGATGATGAATTGTTTGGTCAATTCAAAATGATGCTGGGTCCTTTCTACCTTCTCACAAAACTCAAAATAGACCATATGTTTGAAGCTTGTGACAGTGGTGGGAGATTCCATGAGCTCTTTGGTGTTGGTTGGCTCATATCTAATGATTCTCCCTCCTTTCTTATATTTCCTCCTCTCTTGTTTTTCTTCCTCACTTTGACTTCTGTGTTCTTCTTCTGCCATGATTTATTCCCATCAAAACCCTCGGGAGATGGTAGAATGGATTGTGGGTGTGGGAAATATGAAATGATGTGAGGAGAGATGATGAGGAAGGGATGAGGATGTGTGGAATGAGGGAGGTGATAGGGGATAGTTGTTAAGTGAGGGGAGTGGTAATGAAAGATAGGAAATGTGATTTGAGATGGTGGGAATGTATTACTAGGGTTTGATCTTAGGAATGACAACAAACAACTATAAATACTATGAAGATGAATAATAGAGGGAAGGAGTGAACAATTTTGCCACCAACCTCATTTGCTGAAGTATATGATGACCAATTTGGAAACTTGGTGGTGATGGAGGAGGTTCTAGCACGTTTTTGCTCCTTCCAGGCGAACGCGCAACTACCCAGGCAAAGACGCAGCGACCCAAGAAAACGCGCCCTTCAACTACAGGAGTGCAGCGGCGTTGTAATTTATACTAGAATCTCTGGCAAAGGCACAACGACCCAGTCAAATTCACAGCAACCCGGCTAAACACGCATCAATCATGCTAAATGCGCCCTCTTGCTTCGTTTTGCCCAATCTCACCTTAAAATCGACAAATTTCTTTTGCTAAGGAGTTTTGAGAGTGCTATAGTGCAAATGAAGTTTTATGGGTGTCTTGAGAGCCTTTATACTTGGGTGGAATTTAATTTATGAGTTTCACACCCAATTTCTAATGTTTCTTATGATTTCCAAATTTCCATATTAATGCTTTTTTACTTTCTGACCTTTTTCTCTTGATAGGTGGATGATGCTTTGGCAATCCTGATTTTTGACTTTTGCTTGGATGCATTTGGCAATGGAATTGAGTATGCAACTGAAAAGTAACTTATTACATATAATGGACATAAAATTACATAAATAAAAATGAAAATTATTACATCTATTTTGAAGTTAAAATTTACAAACTGGAATAATTTCCCTTCTTGAAATCAATTCTGGGGCTTTCAGTAACCATGGTTGCATGCTTTGGAAATCTTTATTTAATTGAAAAAGATATTATTTGCTTGATTCTCATATTTTGCTGTCCTTACGCATTGAGATGGTGATTTATTGCACCTTGGGAAAATAAAACCTAGGTGACCTAATGGAACCTCAAATGACTGAATTTCAGGTGGATTTGACTGATATAAAATATGATGAAATGAGCCTTCATGGCCAATGGATACCCATAAAGACACATGAAGGTGGGCCAACAAATACAAACTTTTTGAGAGGGGAAAGTGATTTTGGATTTTGGGCTACCACCAGTGGACAAATTGTTTCATGATGACCTAAGTGGAATGCAAAAAATTTCAAACGGGACTCTAATATGATATAAAAGAGAGATTTTGATCACTGGTGGTAGTATGAAAATACTGAATCTAACACTAGGAATCTGGCATCTTGACCAACTAGTCTGATATTTCTTCTATCTCGGGTGGTTGTCATGTAGTTTATCATTTTCCCAACAGTACATCCAATGACAATCGCTTCCCACACTATGATCTTCACCGTGTAACATCTTTCTCCTTATAATTCTATCAAGCATATGAAGCTCTTCATCTTGCGCTGATGGCTATGGCAAGTTCTCACTGTCTTGACATGACTAATGAGAATGATCAGATCTATCTATCTGTACCAGATTCCCATTGTGATCCCCTCTCTTGAATCATGAATCCATCTTTTCAAAGATCATGAGTCTTTTAAAACATGCATCATGAATTTTATGATCCAATCATTAAATGGCTGGAACAATCTTACTTGGCGAGTCATGTTGCAGGTAACAAGCTCCAGTCCTTCCTCGCACTTGCTAAGAAAATTGGTGCAAAAGAACATGTTAGCACTCCAAAATTTCCAAGGGTTGTTCAATGTGTTAAAAAGAAATATCGGAGGAAACTACAAACCTACTTTGGAGCTTAGGATCTAGCCTTCCTAAACTCAGAGAGGGCTCTCTCTATATGATTTAACTTTGTTTATTTTAATGGATTTTAGGCTAGTTATGTATGCTTAATTGGGTTGATTTTGATTGTGTTGGTGGAATTAGTGACTTATAGGAATAGGTGCTTTTCCATTTTCCATTGGGCTATGGAGTCAATAAGGCTTTGAAAATAGAACAACAACAAATTATAGAGAAAATGTTACAGGGAAAGATAGGTGAGCAATAGCAGATCTCAAGGCTGGATGGTGAAATGACTTTTCAATCGGGATCAAGGAGCAATTAAGAATTCCTTAAACCAGACAATGAAGAAGGATGAAGAGAATCAATCGGGATCAGAGGGAAATTAAGAGTTCTCTAAACCAGATATCAGAAGAAAACATAGAAATGTATAACAGTAAAAGCAGAGTGTAATATTTAAGCAAATTCTGCAGTAACATCCCTGTTATAACATTTAGAATTAGAACACATATGAATTTATGGAATACTTAGAAAATAACATGAACAAATGAAATTTGTACTTCACTGAGATAGCTCAACACATGAATCCTGTAAAGAAGTTTCTTTATAACTTGTCCTGTCTGTCAACTGGAATTTTGGTACAATAACCCTTAGGTAATAGATCAGTCAGCTACAACCATATTCAGAAATCCACACACAATACTTCAAATTATGAAGTATTTATACAAAAAACTATTACAAAATATCCTAAACTGATTTAGGAATTATTCAAGGAAAAAGAAATATCTTCATGCAAGAAGATAGAGACACCTAGGAGACTAAAGGCTAGTTGTCCCTACTTTTATTGATTTTTCTATTTGATGTTTTGATCTTTTGCTACGTTCTCTCTTTTGTTGTTGCTCTACCTCGCTGTTTTTTATGATGTTGAGTGTCTTTTACGCTGGACTTATCTTTAAACTCTGTCTTTCATCTGATACTCTTTAACTTAATTGATTTGTTACTCTTTACTGTTTTACTTTGACTACTCTTGATTGCTCTATTTTCATTGTTTTACCTTTCAAATTCACAGTAAATCATTCAACTTTTCCCAAGACTCTGCATCTGGTAATTTAATCTTTACCATTCTTCTAAAGATTTCATCAATTTCTATGTACTTTGCAAAAGTAGGCTTGTTTATAAAGAGATGTTTTACCTCATGCTGGAGGTAAAAGAGGTTCTCAAAAGTCTGATAAAACACTTTTCCTGTAGGAATTCCTTTCATGGAGGAATTGTTGGACTGTTCTTTGGCCACTTCTCTGATTTTCTTGTCATAATATTCATGTTTCATCAACCTGTCATTAATCACCAATGGATTAGGTAGACCTTTCTGCCTCAAAACATCAAATTTGACCATGAACCTGGCTATTGCTAGCTCCATTGTTTGGCATTTCTCCTCAAGCTGTATCATCAGATTCCTTTTGGTGATTACTTTCTTTACTTCTAGTATGGTTTCTATTCTGTCAGTTATTCCAAGCTCTTGCAATTCATACTTGTTTTTTGAATTAAGGAACTGGATTATTCTTGAGGCTTCTTCTGGCTTATTTCCAAGTTCAGTTCTTACCCTTTGAATTGCCTCACTAGATTCGTTGACCAAATCATTCTGCTCAAATATCACCTGTATAGAAGGCTAAATATCATTAATTGAGTTAATGATATTGGCCCACAAATGTTGCTTTGCTTGGGCTAAAGGCTCTTTGAGTGTTAATTCTTTCTCTAACTTCTGTAACCTTTCATCCAATTTGTTTGACTTCTGTGTTTCATTCTTATGCATGATTTGAAATAGCTTCTTTTCATCCTCTAGACCTTTTATTTGTTCTTTAAGTCTATTTATTTCATTTGTTTGGATGGACATATCCTGCATAGCTTTGATTAATTTACCTGCTTCATCACTAGGATGAGCTGCTACTGTAGATGATTCTGTAACTGATGTAGTTGTTGTTGTAGTGGGAAGTGCTATAGCTACTGGAACTGTTGTGGCCGCTGAAGCTGCTAAAGTAGAAGGAACTGCTGTAGTAACTGTAGGAATAACAGTGACATGGATTGATTCCATGTTGAAATTTTTCTCTTGCACTAACTTATCCATCTCGTTTTCCATTTCTTTTAATTGAGCCGTTAATTGAAGAATGAGGTTCATCATCTCATCTTTTTGGTTTTGACTCTCTAGAACTTCCCTGGTCTGTGGATGTTCAGTAGGAGGCAATTTTAGGTGCTTCTTCAGTGCAAAAATGTCTGCATTCTTTTTCTTAATGAGTTCATATGCACCTTTGACATTCTTTGGATCATACCCCACGTCAATAACTAAATCTTCAAGGGATTTAATTCTATTATCTTTAGCCTGTGAGGATGCTTTTTCTAGTTTCAACTGTACTTTTACATTTTCCAAAGAATTGTGAAGCTTTTGGACACTCATAGCTTTGCTGGTCATGGTAGAACATAACATTTCACTAGCTTGGTTATGAAATTCTATTTGGTCTATAGGATGAACATCTTTGGCAGGAATCTCATAATCTGTCTTTTTGTAATCGGCTAATGACTTAGGCTACTGTACTGTGGGCTACAAAAAGGTCATCTGCGTTTTTCCTGTCATATAATCAAATGCAGAAAGTAATCTATTTTGGCTGCCAGGAGTTTACTTCAAGTACTGTGAATATATTTCAGCTTTTATTTCTTCATTTTTGGCCTTAATATCTTTATATATTTCTTTGATGTCTATTTCTTTGTCCATTGGTTTACTTGAAGAAGAGACTTCAACACTATGCTGCTTCTTGATGATCTGAGCACTAGAAGTTGAAGGCTGATGAGTTTCCTTTGAAACTGATGGAAGTGCATTTTCTTTAATTACAGTGTCTGTATCAATGATCTCAATTTTATCAATTACTTCTTCTTGCTCATTTATTGCATTTAGCTTTGTTCTTTTTCTATACATAATATCAATTTTGTTATCTGTTGTATCTTTGTTTGAGCAAGAACCTTCTTCTATAGTCCTTTTTTCATTTCTGTCTTGTAGGGTTGGAGTATGTAGAATGGAACTAGTATCCATCTGCTTCTCCATATCCAGTAAGGTGTTTTCCAACCACTCTGATTGGTTGGCATATCTTTCAATCTCTGGCTTGGACTCATGCATAAAAGGGCTCAATTTAAACTTGAGTCTCAGTTTGTTTATGACACCCAAAGGATCATACTACCATTTGAAACTATCACTGAACTTCATTTCTTGTAAACATCTTTTTGCTTCCTCTCCAGCATCCCTATTATTCCAGATAAAAGGACCAAGCTGGTTCTTGATTTTAAATTGTGTTTTCTTCTTGTCTGATAGAAAATTAACATCATCTGAATTTATGATCTTCCTGATGTATTCTAGTGCAAATATCCTCATATGAGATATTTGGGTAGCTTATATGGAGTGAGTTGACATCCATACACCCTAATTTCAGTGTAGTTCTGGTATAAATACCAGTCTCCTGTTCTACTGTGTTTTGACAACTGTAAAACTTTCTTTATTTCATCACTTACCCTAGGTTGATTTCTAATACTTAGCATGTTAACAACTATGTGAACAAATGAATCAATGAAATCCTTGTAGTTGAAATCAGTGGACTATTTTCGGATTAAGGGTGTCCAAAAGATAACAGATCTAGGATTTCCCTTAGTGTCCAGTTTTTGAATGTTAACTGTAAACCTTTCTGATTGGAAATATAGAAACATATGGAACAATACTGAAGAGTATTTGAATACTCTTTCATTTGGAAATTTGATCAATTGATCATGGATTCTATCGGCTAAGAATTGGGAAAAATTGAAAACTATAGCTAGAGGGTTGCCTGGGAAAAAAAATAGAAAGGAAACCAAGAATAGGTTCATCTACATGTTCATCAGTAGTATATCCTAGAATACAAGACAACATGGTTACAATTTTTCTGGTTCTCTCAGAGAAAATGGTGGCAGAATATGGAGGGCTGTCTGTAGGAACTTGAGCTTTTTCTAGGAGGAAAGTCTGAAAAATTTGGGATCTCTTGGGAAGGTCTAGCTTTAAGTACAGATCAATTAGGTTTTCAATAGAAAATGGGGCTTCATTAGGCTTTGGCTGGATCTGCAACATTTCATTTATTGATCCTGCAGTGATTGTGAACAAAATTTGCTGGTTAGGAGAGACTATGGCTCTTTGACTTGGGAAATAGCAGAGTTGGCATAGGTGGATGATTTCAGGGAACTGGTATACCTGTGGGAACAAGTATTTGGGTAAATTTTACTCCCATAGTTGAATATCATCATTTTGGTTGAGGAATTTATCTTTTCTCTAGTAGTGGAGTTTTAACAAATTGTTAGGGGAGGTGGTCAATATCTAGGTGAGGAGTTTGCAGGGGTTTTGCATTCAGAATGCTTTAGGAAGCCATAGATTTGTTTATTTTATTCAATTTATCACTATCTGGCTTAAGAAGTAGGCTTAGGACCTCTGGAATAGTGTGAAAAGATGAATACAGTCTGCAAAAAGGGTTTTGGATGCAACAATGGATTTCTTTAGGTCGGCAAGGATTTTAAATTCAATTGATTAACCTATTAGAAATGTGTTGGTCACTTTAATTGCTTATTAATTCAAACAGCTAAGTGCTACATAAATTGTCAACCCAGGGAAGTCTGTTTATTTCAAAGGCAACTACGCACTATATGTGCTCAATCCCAAAAGCAATAGAAGTTGTAATAAATAAATTAGTCACACCTTGCTTTAAGCAAATTGAAGCTCCACTCTGAGTTACAGCTAAAACAATCTATTGTAGACACTCACCAAAGTATGCTCAATTTCATTAAAAGAGTAATCTAATGGAAAGGGAATCAATCCGCAAAGGAAAGCACTAGCTATGCTGTAACAAAGAACAGGACCCTATTCCCAAAGCAGGAATCTTCAGCACCTGTTTCTGATTACCATGCTTGCCAACTCACTCTATAAACTCAATTGCCAATGGAACACTCATGAATTAACTGTAAATGGACTAAATAATGCAACAATCAATTGGAAAACAGAGTTTAGCAACAATGCATAAGCACATTTAGTAAACAGAACTTTTAACAAGGTATGGATAGGAAACACACTCAACACACTGCAGAAATATAATGGGTGAATCTTGTGATGAAGGTGGGCCCTGTCCTTCTCACAAGATTCCCTAGGAAACAAGAACTAGAAAGAAATGTTCAGAACAATATTTTATTCATCCATCAAAATGTCATGTTACAAAAAGATTCCAGTTCTTCTCCTTCAGCTAAAAAACCTTTCGCAGTCTGTCCGTCCCCCTCTAATGTAGATGTCTCCTCTTTTTAAAGAGGAGACATCTATTACAACTGATTACATTGTAAGTCCTATCTTTAACCCAAAATAGGGAAATCAATTTTCCCATTAACAAAATGTTGTTACAATGGTTATGGTAATGCTGACTTTAGAATGTAGTAGTTACAGCCAATGTAGCAGCTCCTTCGATGATCTTCTTCTGTTGCTGTCGAATCTAGAAGGCAAATCACGACTGCTTCAGCAACGAGATTTGCTCCTTGTTCTAACTGTTACAGCAACATGACCTGTAATAATAGCCCTGCAGTCTTCGGGCTGTTTCAACAACGTAAACTGCAATGATAACTGTTTCAGCAACTATCCGTTTCAATCAATAAATTATGAAAGTAATGTAATTGTATGTAAAATAGATTAAACGTATAGTAATGAGAAGAAATATTGTATACCTTTGGAAAAGTGGGTTAAAGCAATAACAAGGACTTTAAATATGGGTTGAAAACGGATGACATAATAGCAAAATATATGGTCAAAAAGGGACAATGTGAGGTCCTAACATCCCCCCCAACTGAAAGGGTTGCATGTCCTCGTGCAACTTTTACTCTGAATCTAAGTCCGAGTACTGGGATTTGCAGTGCAAATTACTTAGGCAATAAGTATAGAAGGTGCTATCAGCCAAGTCTCTGAAACCATGAACATTCTGTAATCTCTGCCATGCTGCTAGCTCCTCCTTTTTGGACAACCTGAAGTAAGCCTTATATTCTTGTGCTGGCAGCCATAAAATAGGGAAATGAAAATGATACCATAACCATTTTTCAGCACATTTTTGAATGCATTTGACATAGTTAGGCAGCCGTGAAATTGCTGTCTCAAGATTAAGAGGGTTAAAAGGGTGATATTCCTTCCTTTCCTTAGGTGATTGTTCCCAAAATAGGTTGTTTGCCTGTAAGGCAAGGGCTCCCTTGGCTTTGACATAATGTTGGTAGTCTTTTAAGACTGCTACCTGTAACTGTCTAATATGCTCGGTCATTCCTGGTTCCTTCAAAAACTGACAATATTCAGCAACGAAAATGGCAGCATTCTGTGGCTCAGGTCGAATCCACAGAAGGCGATTATCTTGTTGAAAGGAAAGAATTTTGCCACGTGAGTTGATTGGCAAGGAAAGAGACAAAGGCTCTAATTTGAATGTCACCAACTAGAGGGTTCATATTGAGTTTCCTATCCTCAGGGATGGCTTCATTATGGAGATACAGTTCACAGAGTAAATTTTGTTCACTAGAAGATGCTTCTGTGAAGGTTTTCACAAACTGTTCAGGTGTAGATACCTCATGAGGTCTACCATCTCTAATTGCCTTTATTTGGAAGAACGCTAAACATTCTGCAAGAAAGAGAGAGTAATTGGAGGATGGTTTCCTGGTGGCCAGTAATCTTTGAACCAAATTAAACATGAGGAGCAATCTAGTTTTTAACTGCTTATTTTCCCTGTTCTGTGCATGAGACTGTTCCAAAACTTCCCAATTTGCATATATATGATTTTTCCACGATAATTTGTGCTCCTGCAAGATCTTTTCTTGCGACACAACATATTCCTTCTTCCATTTATCCATTTGTGCTTGAGTGCTGCTGGTCTGAGTGAAGACAGTTTTTGTAGGCCAGGGTTCAGTCTGAGTAAACACACTCTTTGTAGGCCGGGGTACAGGACTTTCGGTTTTAACAATCACAGTAGGCCGAGGTATTTGTGGTTTAACCTCTTTTTCAAAAATCTTTGAAGGCCCTGCTGGTTCTTGTGTAACAGTAGGGCGTTCCTCTTTAATTTTAACAAAAGTAGATGCAGGGGTGGCTCCAGGCAATGGAACTTCAACTATTTTATAACCGGCTTGATGATAGATATTACCACATTGGCTACACATATATTCATTATACCGGTCTTTCTCTGTACTCTTCTCAGCTGCAGATGCTGCATGAGCTAAAGTATATAAATTAAGTTCTCTGTCATAGGCTTCCCTTGCCATTATTAATTCTTGTTTGTAAGCTTCGAGTTCTGATTTTAGAAACTCGTTTTCCTGTAGAAGGGAAGCCAAGGTGAGTGGGCTTTGTGTAGCAGTGGCAGTTTCAGTCACTGATTCCAGTGAATGAAAGGCCTGTTGTTTCATAGCAGCTTCATCATTTGGAGCCTCAACAGGTGGTTCTTGTGTGGCAACTGCTGAATCATCGGCTGGTTTTGTAACAGGTACATCATCCTGGGTAGCTACGGTTTGTGCAATTTCTTGGTTATCTATGTTTAGCTCATTAGCAGTTGGTTCTTGTGTAGCAACTGCTGAATCGGTAACTGGTTCTTGTGGGGCAGCTACATCTAGATCATTTGTTTTATGTTCATCAGCAGTTGGTTCTTGTGTGGCAACTGCTGGATCAGTAGCTGGTTCTTGTGGGGCAGCTACATCTAGGTCGTCTGTTTTCTGTTCATCAGCAGTTGGTTCTTGTGTGGCAACTGCTGGATCAATAGCTGGTTCTTGTGGGGCAGCTACATGCTGTACATCATCTTGGGTATCTAGATTTGGTGGATCAACAACTGGTTCTTGTGTGGCAGCTACATTTTCTGAAAGAAATGATGTCACAAAATCCTGGGCTTCTTGCATTTCAGTACCCGAGGGTGAGGCAGGTAAAGATTCAGGGCCTTGGGACTATGGTGGGGTGTGGGGTTTTAGGGTAATAGGTGGAGAATTTGGGATGGTGGTAACAGTTGCTACTTCAGTAGACGTCCTCGTTCGTCTTCGAGGTAAAAAGGCAGGGAGAGCAGTGGTTTTTCTTTTGTGAGTGGTTTTCTTTAGAGGAGGAGGGTCATGAGGGATGGTAGCTTCTTTGATTGAGGCCCTTGTTCGTCTTTTTGGTAGGGAAGCAACCTTTTCTTGCCTTTTTCTTTTTAGCTTAGCAATGGGAAGGTTATCATCAGAATCATCACTAGGAATGTGGACAGTGGGAGTGGATGATTCTGCTAAATTATGGGATGGAGTTAATGTGGTGGGAGGGTCAATTGGATTAGCTGATGCGGGTGGTGGAATGCTCCCTGGTTGCTGTTCAGAAGGATTTTCAACTTGCTGAGGGATTCCAGGAGTTTGTTGAGGAATTTCAGGGGCGGGCTGAGAAACTTCAGAAGTTTCAGCAACTTCTTGGGGAATTTCAGCTGCTGTTTGAGGAATTTCAGCGGCTTCTTGGGGAATTTCAGCTGCTGTTTGAGGAATTTCAGTAGCTTCTTGGGGTTCAAGGGGTGGATTATTAGGCGGGGGAGGGTTCTGCTGAGCCAATCCTCTTTGAATTAATAACTGGACGAGACGATGATGCGTGAGGGAAAGGTGTGGGTACTTTGCACTCATACGATAATGTGATATATTCTTTAGACACCTAAGTAGATAATACGACATATTTAACAGTCGATCATGTCTCAAATGATTTAACAGGACAAAATCATGTTGATAGACTACCTAGTAGCGACCTTCGCAGGTGAGATAGTGCTTGACAAATTCAGCAACCATCGGCCATGGAAGTGGTAATGAATGAAGTGCCACACCCCTTCCTTTAGGCTCGACCCGCTCTCCTGGTAGAAGGAAGTCCTGTTGTGCATTGAGAATGATGTGTTTATGACTAAACCATCGAGTGCCAGTGGCTGGTAGGCCTAAAACCTATGCTATATCATCTTCTGAAACTGGAATTCGAACTCCTTGAATGGTAGAATAGCCATCCCGTAAATTACGTGCAAATTCAAGGACTTGCTGTGGATCAAATCCTTGGAGCCTCCGAAAATAATCTACCCAACCGGCACGCTGAAAAATCTGATATACCTCTAGGTGTAATTCTAATAAAGCTATCGAGCCGGGCTCATATCAAATAGCAGGTCCTCCCATAGTTACCAGCTTCAGTAAAATGCACAGTGACAAACCGAGTTACCGCACCTGAGACAGAGTAAATTTGCAATTGAGTTCATGGAATAATAAGACAAAGACGGGGTGATGAGACATAATCGTGGGTAAAAAAATGATGGTGATTGGCATGTTATGAAATGATGGCGTGATGATTTGATATCGCCCCTAACTACGGCTGGAATAATGAGTTTTAAATGTACGGTGATCGTGGTAATAATGTTGTAATCTTCCCATTTGACTATAGTTTAATAATATTTAAACATACAAATACATACCTCATGTTTACCTTTGATTGATATTTGGAAAATATATAGTATACATTGCTAATAGATCATCAATGATTATGGAGAAGAGGTTTTGAAAAATGAGGGTAATTGTATGAAAGGCCTACATAATGATAGGAGAATGCAGTGAAAGAACAATGCAATAGATGATTTTCACAACTAAAAGTAGTATATATTCATTCCTTGAGAAGAAATGGTGTTTCAGCAAGAGGGGAAATGGTAAGAGTTAGTGTTTTAGCAATGGGAAAAGGTTGGTGTTTCAGCAAAGGGGAGAAGAATGTTGCTGTAAATGGAAGAAATAAGGAAAATGTTGTTGAAAAAAATACTTTTGGGAAAGATGTTGCTGAAAAATAATGGGGGATATAAGGAGGGGAAAAAGGAAGAATGATCAAAATGGGGGAATGAATTGTGAATTGGAGTGAGATAACAATGCTTCACAAGATGAAGCTTAAATCTGCTTGCAGTAAGATTGTTCTTTTCAACCAGCCTCCCTATGTCTGAGATCTACAAAATAATCAATTGTAACATGGCAACCCTTGACAGGGATTATTAGTTAAGAAATCTAATCTAATACTAAAAAGAATAGAATGCAGAAATTAAATGCAATGAGGGGTAGCAGGCTCCCCCAAAAAGATATAATGTGAATCTGCCATGCAGGTAGCTTTAAAATCCTCTTTAGAAATGGGTTGCTGGTAGGGATGAAGCCGATACCCATTTACTAACAATGGTGTTCTGGAATCATCAATTGTTAGGAGCCTTACTGTTCCATTAGGAAAAACGGTATCTATTTCGTAAGGTCCCAACCATCTTGTTCTTAATTTCCCTTGAAAATTTTCAAACCGAGAGTCATATAATAAAGCCCAATTACCTTTTTGGAACTGCTTATGCTTAATAGTTTTATCATGCCACCTAGTTCTTTTGCTGTTGAACCATAGTTGTTTGATGGATGGCATTTAACCTCTTTTCATCCAATTCCTGAAGCTGCTGCAACCTGGCTGTCTGTGTATCAGTCAAATCAAGGTTAACAGCTAAAGCAGTTCTTAAGGTTTTAATCTCAAATTCCACAGGAAAAACAACACTTTTACCATAAACCAATTCATAAGGAGAAAATCCTGTAGTGTTCCTCCAGGTAGTTCTGTAGGCCCACAGTGCCTCAAGCAGCCTTTAAGACCAATCCTTCCTATTTTCCTTCACT
Source organism: Pinus tabuliformis (assembly GCA_031772625.1). Lineage (NCBI taxonomy): Eukaryota > Viridiplantae > Streptophyta > Pinopsida > Pinales > Pinaceae > Pinus > Pinus tabuliformis. The sequence goes on along the minus strand of CM062814.1, from coordinate 60,918,310 downwards.
GTTTTTGTTAAAATTGCTTCTATGACCTTGTTTGTACTTTCCACTTGACCATTGGCTTGGGGGTGGTAAGGTGTAGTCATTGTATGATGAATATGATATTTTTGAAGCGTGGCTTTAAAACCATGAGAATTGAAAGGAGGTCCTCCATCTGTAACTAGTTCTCTAGGCACTCCAAATCTAACAAAGATTTCTTCAAATAGAAAAGTTAAAACAACTTCTTCATTGGCTCTAATAAGTGCCTTAGCTTCCACCCATTTTGTCATATAATTTGTACAGACCAATATGTAAACTCTTTGACTGGATGGAGGATTGATGGGTCCTATAAAGTCTAGAGCCCATCTTTCAAAGGGTTCAAGTATTACTTGGGGATTCAATGGAATTTCATCTCTATGATTAGGTTGACCCATTCTCTGACAGCTGTCACAGGCCCTAACATATTTCTTCGCATCCTTGAAAAGTGAGGGCCAATAATAACCCATTCTGAGAATTTTATGTGCTGTCCTCTTATCAGCAAAATGCCCTCCACAAGGGCCATCATGACAAGCCTTCAATATATCATAAACCTCATCTTCTCTAATGCATCTTCGGATTTCATGATCAAGTCCTGTATGGAAAAGACACCCACTTATCCAGCTATACCGAGCACTTTGTTGAATGATCTTTCTTTTCTCCTGATGTGATAGGTGTGATGGTAGCTTCCTTGCAACCAGATAATTGGCAATGTCTGCATACCAAGGTGAGTGAGTAGATACTGTAAATAAATACTCATTAGGAAAGGAATCATCTACTGGTATTATCATCAGTTTTTATCCGAGAAAGGAAATCAGCAACTACATTTTCTTTACCTGGTCGATCTACAATTGTAATATCAAATTCTTGTAATAGCAATAACCACCTGGTAACTCGAGAATTTGTGATAGATTTGTTCATTAAATACAAATAGTTGAGTGGTCAGTATGAACAAAAGTAGGATAACCAGTAATGTAATGTCGAAATTTATTAATAGCATAAATGACTGCTAAAAATTCTTTCTCAATAACTGTGTAATTAAGCTCAGCAAGGGTCATATTCTTACTAATGAAGTAAATAGCATAAAGAAGATGATTTTCTTCTTGTCCCAAGACAGCTCCAATTGCAGTATCCAAAGCATCAGAGGATATATGAAAGGGAAGTGCCCAATCAGGTCCCCTTAGAATAGGAGCTGTAGACAACTGATACTTAAGTTCATCAAATGCTTTCTGGCAAAGATCAGTCCACTTAAATTCAACATTTTTCATAAGTAACACAAACAAAGGAGAAGCTATTTTAGAAATTTTTTTGATAAATCTCCTGTAATATCTAGCATGTCCTAAAAAACTTCTTACATCAGTTTGTGTTTTAGGGATAGGAAGGGTCTGAATTACCTGTACTTTGGATGGATCTACCTGAATCCCTAGGAATGAAATGAAGTGCCCTAGTACAATTCCTTTGTTCATCATCATATGACATTTTTTAGTACTCTAGGAAAGATGAGCTTGTATACAACATTTAAGTACTTTCTTAAGGTTTTGTAATGCATCTTCAAAAGTCACACCATAAGGAGTAAAGTCATCATAAATATCTCCATAGAGTCATTAAGCATATCAGAAAAGATTCCTATCACTGCTTTTTGAAACGTTGCTGGAGCATTACATAGTCCAAATGGGAGAACTCTATAAGCAAAATTTCCCCAAGGACTAGTAAAAGTGGTCTTGTCTTGGTCTTGGGGTGCAATTTTGATTTGGTTATATCCACTAAAACCATCTGAAAAGGAAAAGAATCTCTTCCCTGAAAAACTGTCTAGAACCTGATCAATGAATGGCAAGGGGAAATGATCTTTTTGAGTGGCCTTATTTAAGGCTCTATAGTCTACACACACTCTCCATTTCCCATTTTTCTTAGGTACTATCACCAATGGAGAAACCCATTCACTGTTAGATATGGGGTATATAGACCCTGCATTAAGCAATTTTTGAAGTTCTTCTTTAACAATTTCCCTCAAATTGGGATTCATTCGCCGCCGGGGTGGACAGACTGGTCGACACCCTTCCTTAATATAGATACGATGAGTACATAATTCAGGAGAGATCCCCTTCATATCTGTATAGTCCCATGCGAATGCTTCCTTGTTTTCACAAAGTAACTTCATTAGCTGTTGTGTTTCAGCATTTGATAAATTGGGGTTTATGTTCAATGTTTTGCCAGGTTCGATTTCTACTGTTATGCTTTTAGAGGAGATAGCAGTTGATGTTTGAGGTAGATTTTAGATTTAAGCTTTTCTTGGGTTTCAGGTTCCAAAATTGCAGTCAAATGGTTATATGTTTCAGAAGTGACCGAGGAGGGTTCGGAAATAAAATTACTAATTATTTCATCCTCTGTGGTATCTTTAAGAGTTAAGGCTTGTCTGATAGTCAAAATAGGTTGAGCAGCATTATCATCATAATCCAACCATACAGAATCATCATTATTAATCATAGGTGTGGCATGAGGATAAAGAGTAAGCTGCTTAGTTTCACATCCATTAGAAATTGTCATTGAACCTGATCAACAACTGATAAAAGCATCTACTGTAGCCAGCCAGGGTCTCCCCAAGATTAGAGGATGTCCCCCCAACTTTGTTTTAGTCTGTAATACAACAAAGTCAGCTGGGTAATTCCAGGATTCCACTGAAATGATTAGATCTTCAATGACTCCTTCTGTTTTGATTGTGGAACAATCAGCTAACTCCAGGATGGTTGGTGTCTCTCTGATTACATTCTTTAACTGTAATAGTTGTGAGGTTTCAAGGATCATAATATTTATAATAGCACCTAAGTCTGCCAAAACTCGTGAAACAATAGTTTTTCCAATCTGTACTGTAACCGTAGGATGACTGGGATCACCAAATTAACAGGGGGAGTTTTTCCGGACATTAAAGTAGCTAGATCACCCATCACATGAACTGTAAGGGGATCTTTAGCTTTCCTACCAGGTTTCTTAATACAAATGTCTCTGACAGTTCTGGCATAAATTGGTACATCTCTAAGTGCTTGTAAAAGTGGGATTTTAACATAAAGATTCTGCAATTCCCCTAAAAGATTAAAAGCAGGTGGCTCCGGTCTCTCAGTGAGAGCTAAACGCTCAAGAAATGGAGGCTCTGTTGTTTCAGTGTCTTTATTCGAGGGTGGATCGACTGTTTCAATACCCTTATTAGGTAAATTATTCTTTTCTGTCTCTTCTTTGTAAGAGTCAGAAGAGGTAATATCATCAATAATCGGCTCAACTACTCTCCCGGATCGTAAATGAATATCATTACACTACATAGGGTAAATAGGAGATGTAGGCAGGTTTTGAATATCGATGACTTGCACAACTTTATTATTATTAGGGTTAGGGTTTGGTTGTACAGGCAGCTGGGGTCTTATTGTCTGATTGTTTGGTGGAGCACCTGACGATAGAGAGAGTGGTTGCTGAAACTGAGGAAATTGGTTTGGGAACGGGATTTGTTGAGCTCTCTAGTTTCGGTTCCATTGATTAAAATAAGATTGCTGTGGGGGCCAAGGAGTCCACATTGCAGGTTCTACAAAGGGAGGGTTTGCTTGTTGCATGAGTGAGAAATTCATTTGATTAAAGGGTGGGTATTGCATTTGGTTGAAGGGCGGGTAGTTTTCTTGATTAAAAGAAGGATAATTATTCCAACAATTAAATGGCATACTAGAGTTCATACCTTGTCCTCGTGGTTGCCATTGCCTCCTTTGTGTTTGCAAATAAACTGCTTCAGCTTCCTCCTCGGTTGGTTGCAACGCTTCTTTTATTCCTGGTAAAGAAGGGCATTGTTGAGTTTCATGGTCCTTCTCACAAATGGTGCAAATTGGTACCTTTTCCAATGGGCATTCCCTCAGTGGATGTTTTTCTCTGCATTTAGGACAGAAGATGGCCAAAGCAGCTTCTGCCTCTGCTTGTTTCTTATTAACCTGCAAGGTATCAATTTGTGAAGCAAAAAAACTTAACATTTTAGTTTTGAATTCCTCAAGTAGATTACCTATTTTAGCTCTTGTTGCTCCTCCACTGGCTGATTTTTGGACTCTTGAATATGTATTATCCCTGCTTTTTGATCTATTTGCAGCTCCTCTTGAACATCTCTTGCAGAGGTTGACAATTTCATCATACGATTCTTTAGATATGTCCCCTTTACCAAGCATATTTAGCATGTCTAAACAATCATCCCTTACCCCTTTCAATAATATTGTCTTAAGAATATCTTTACTTACATTGGGGTGATCGGATCTCTGTAGATTGTATTGTAATCTTTCCACAAAGTCCTCCAGATTTTCATCGTCCTTTTGAACCATCTTAAATAATTCCTCCCTTTTTTCTCTTGTCCGACAGTAGTCTTGATATTTGGTCAAGAACTTCTCCTTCATTTGTTCCCATGTCATGATTACCTGACTTCCCAAACTCATAAACCATCTTAGTGCATTTCCTTTTAATGTTGCTAGAAATAGCTTCAATTTCTGAGCATTAGTAACATAATCATAACTTCTACACAATATATCAAACTCAAAAAGAAACTCATCAGGATCTTCAGAAGATAAACCATGGAAGTTAGGTAAGGCTGAGAGTGGGATATTCTTCATAGGAGTTTCCCCCCTAGGAAGATCCCCAATAGGAAATCCCAATGTAGAGAGAGAATTTTCCCCTCTTCCTTCCTGTCTTCCATTGTAGAATCCTTCATTATTCTCTTCCATTGGTTGCTCTCCCGCTGCACTTGCTCTGTCTTCAATTTTTTCTGTTAGCTCCTCAACGTCCTTAACTGGTTCCTCAACGTCCTCAATTGATCCCTCAATGTCTTCAGCTGGTTCCTTGAAATCTTTTGCTGATTTTTCAATTTCTTCTACCGTTTCTTCAACTTTTTCAGGACCCACAACTTCCTCTATTTCGTAGTTTGTTTGGAGGGAGAGCTGAGGCTTGGGCTTCCGAGAGCTCAGCCTCTGAGAAGTTTCAGCCTTTGATATAATATCATCAATAAAGGTCTTTCTTCCTCCTCCTTTACCCTTGCCACCTGTATGGTTGTTTTTCTTGCGTCCTCTCATGCACTCTGCATATCTAAAAGAAAAACGTTAATGCTTTTTGAAATCTACAATTTCCTTCCCCGGCAACAACGCCAAAATGTTGGTCACTTTAATTGCTTATTAATTCAAACAACTAACTGCTACATAAATTGTCAACCCAGGAAAGTCTGTTTATTTCAAAGGCAACTACGCACTATATGTGTTCAATCCCAAAAGCAATAGAAGTTGTAATAAATAAATTAGTCACACATTTCTCTAAGCAAACTGAAGCTCCACTCTGAGTTATAGCTAAAAAAATCTATTGCAGACACTCACCAAAGTATGCTCAATTTCATTAAAAGAGTAATCTAATGGAAATGGAATCAATCTGCAAAGGAAAGCACTAACTATGCTGTAACAGAGAACAGGACCCTATTCCTAAAGCAGGAATCTTCAGCACCTATTTCTGATTACCATGCTTGCCAACTCACTCTATAAACTCAATTGCCAATGGAACACTCATGAATTAATTGTAAATGGACTAAATAATGCAGCAATCAATTGGAAAATAGAGTTCAGCAACAATGCATAACCACATTCAGTAAACATAACTTTTAACAAGGTATGGATAGGAAACACACTCAACACACTGCAGAAATATAATGGGTGAATCTTGTGATGAAGGTGGGCCCTATCCTTCTCACAAGATTCCCTAGGAAACAAGAACTAGAAAGAAATGTTCAGAACAATATTTTATTCATCCATCAAAATGTCATGTTACAAAAAGATTCCAGTTCTTCTCCTTCAGCTAAAAACCCTTTCACAGTTTGTCCGTCCCCCTCTAATGTAGATGTCTCCTCTTTTTAAAGAGGAAACATCTATTACAACTGATTACATTGTAAGTCCCATCTTTAACCCAAAATAGGGAAATCAGTTTTCCCATTAACAAAATGCTGTTACAATGGTTATGGTAATGCCGACTTTAGAATGTAGTAGTTATAGCCAATGTAGCAGCTCCTTCGATAATCTTCTTCTGTTGCTGTCGAATCTAAAAGGCAAATCATGACTGCTTCAGCAACAGGATTTGCTCCTTGTTCTAACTATTACAGCAACATGACCTGTAATAATAGCCCTACAATCTTCAGGCTGTTTTAGCAACGTAAACTACGATGATAACTGTTTCAGCAACTATCCGTTTCAATCAATAAATTATGAAAGTAATGTAATTGTATGTAAAATAGATTAAATGTATAGTAATGAGAATAAATATTGTATACCTTTGGAAAAGTGGGTTAAAGCAATAACAAGGACTTTAAATATGGGTTGAAAACGGATGACATAATAGCAAAATATATGGTCAAAAAGGGACAATGTGAGGTCCTAACAAAATTTTGTGCAAAGCTTAAGTACAGGCCTTTGGCACTTCAGGAATACCTGGAAAATGAAGCTTTCGTATGCAGAAGAGTTCTCTGGGGGCAGCGGAGGCTTTCTGAAGCTTGAATGGTCTTTATATTGCTTCAAATTGGAGTCAACAGAGGTTCTTTTCTACAATCCTTAACAGAATAATAGTGAAAAGATTGGAAAGGGCGACTTCTTTCGTTTTTAACCAACAGTGGTTAATCTTTGGGTGCAGGGTTAAATTTAAATAGCAGGGCGGTTTCATCTGACGTGAGGAGGCGGTAAGGTGGTTTATCACACGCTTAAAAGTGGTATGGTGGTATTATTTTGGAGGATGTGATATAACGTGGGGTTGCCACGTAGCAAAAAGGCGGGCGGGAAAATAACTTATCTCACATACTTTTGTAATGTTAAAAGTCGGAGCGTGCGATATGGAATGCAGGCCATTGGATTTGGAGGTGGGTGATCAGAGGGTTATTGGGTGGCAGAGTTGTGAGGGATGAGTTGGGGTGTGGGGTCGGGTTAATTAAAATGTAACGTAGTTAATTAAAAAGTAAATATGGGAATTAATATATGCGATGAGGGTTAATAAAATGTGGGACCCGAGAAGATATTACAGCAGGGATTTAATAAAATAAACTATAGTTTATCAAATGAAAATGGGGGTTAATGAAATGGTATGCGGGGAAAAAATATATTAGGGATATGAGTTAAAAGGGTATCGGGGAGGGTTTTTCAATGGGGCAGATACATTTTAATTATTTAAACTTAGGATAAGGGGGTTTTAGTGGGTTAAAATGAAAAAAAGGGAAATTGATAAGGGGAGAATGATTTTTAAAAGGAAATGTCTAGGGGAGGGTGTAAAATAAAGGGAAAAAGGGTTATTTTACAAGGGAAAATGAGATGAAATAAGGGAAAAGGTAAAATGAAGGGGAAGGGATATTTTTATAAGGGGTAGATGAGTTGGGAAGGAAGTTAGTAATATGAAATAAACCAATTGATGCTTTCCATGCCTTGTGAAAACTGCTTCTACCTACCCATCATTTACCCTAACATTTTTTCTTCATTTACTGGGTGCATTTGAGCTTGCTAACCCTTTATTTCTTTTTCTTTTGTAAGCAAACTATCTAATTCTAACCTTATGACTTTCCAATGGCTCAGATTAAACTATTGAGCTCATTATTATTCTCTACCTAACTATTGATCTGCCAATATTAAACAGTTTGGCTAGATCTTTATTCTCTATCTATCAGCATGAAATTTAAAGCATGAATGAATCAATATTAAACTATTTGACCATCATGGATTTTGGAATTTTTGACAAGTTGCACCCAATCTTATTTTTCAAAGTAAAGTAAAAATTAGTGTCATTTGAATTTGCATCACTTTTAGAATCTATTTTTTTATCTCTTTTTGGTGGGGTTTATACTTTATACTCTTTTTTAATATTTTTCTCTTATTAGTCCTTTGATTTTTCTTTTAGGACTTCACCCTCTTTACATTTTTTATTTTTAATATGGGAAAACATTTTGTAGAAAGCAAAAGTATGTACAATATTACAAGACTAATCATAGTCAATTCAAAATTATGAATCCTATTATTATAGGACCCTAACAGAACACACACTCGTAAGAGGCTTCCAAAGTTTGTTGAAAAATGGTAGTGACCAAAGAGGTAAGCATGTGTGTTGGTTGGTCGTGACACATCTTTCTGCCCACAGGCAAGACCTTCTCTCTCGTGTGCAAGTTTGTCAAGTTTTTTTATTTTCTGTTGCACACTATTTTTTATCTATTTTAATTGCTTGTATCTTTGTGGGTGCAGGTTAGGTATGCCTACGGTGGCTTCACTGGAAATTTCATTTCACATAACCCCGACTTTTTAGCATAGGAGTAGGAGTAATGTTGCTTTCTTGCTTGTCTTTTCTTTCTGGTTTACATGTTTGTTTGCTTGCCAACTTGGTTTGGTTTGTTTGCTTGATCACTTTACTTGTTGTCTTTTCACTTTACTTTTGTATTTTTGCTTTTCTTTGTTTTTTTGCTTAATATCATGCTATTTTTGGTTTTTCTAATAACTTCTACCCTCTACTGAGTTCTAGCTTTTGAATGAGTATGTGGTTGAGATCCAAGAAGTCTAGTGACATTGCATCACTTGGCCAGTCTTGTGTTCGTCTTCTCTGTTCTTGGTTGTAACCTTTGGCCGATGAAGTCCTGATGGAAAATACGAGTCGTCTACAAGGGAAGCTTGGGTCCAACCATGAACCTGTGTCCACACTGGGAAACCCCATGCATGTACTCAACCTTCTACTATGTGTGTTCAAGCTCATCCAACTAGTAGAAACAGAGAAGGGGGGAAATCTAAACGAGCAAACCTATGTCAGAAGTCTTACATGCTTCTCTAAAGGAACAACCTCTCCTGCTCTCAATAAGTCGGGATCCCTCTTCTTCCCCAAAAAATAAATAAGCGCCTATGCACAATCCTCTTTTAAAAAATACAAAGGTGAAAGAAGAGAATGGCTTCCTGCGCAGAAGGTGAAGCATGCAACTCCACTAGGGTACTGACTAGGCTCGCTGGAAGTGGAGAAATGTGTTTGTTCTTACATGACTCTTCTGGGGTACTGTCCAGGCCTACTGGGAGTGGAGAAACACCATAGATGAAAACTTATACTCTAAATTTTTTTAACTCGTGAGCCAAACTAACCTTCCCAATTTCTAAATGTTGTGATCAAGTTGAAACTTGTTTTTGTGGTTGACTGAATTGGAAAAAGGTGAACCATGTTGTCCATGGGGCAAGTGGGGAATTCAAAGTAACCCACAAAATAATTCAATACCCCTTGACGGACCAAGGCACTGTGTTGTCAATGCACCAAAATAGAGAAGCTGACATTCAACCAATGTGTTACCAAGTGTTGTAGTAGCTACAACAACCTCCAAAATTTTGGCCTGCATCCAATTTCAAAGCCTTAAGCCTTCTTTGGTTTTTCCCTTGATTTTTTCAAACACTCGAGCTCATCCAATGAGATTGTGTCGAGTATTTGCACCCTCCTCACTTAATCGTTCACCAAACATCTTTTAGTATGTTGGTCACAATTCCGTGCTTGCAGTCATGTTCTGGATATGTTCATGGTTCATCTTTATGTGGACAAGTTGTATTCACTATGTAAGCATATTTCACACTCACACACGAAGTTGTAGGACATGTCGCGCAAGTGTCATTGCGGTCGTTCAACGATCTATCTCAAGTGTCGCACTTGTCACTCGCACCAGTTGGTCAGTCACACTGAGCATGTTGTCTTGTTGGTTCGAGGTGTCTTGTCGTCAAGTCGTGTTGAGTGTGTGTTCGCAAGGTCATGCATGCACAAGTTCACTCACTCACACACTTAGTCATTTTTCTAAAAATCTATCGACCGGACCACCCTCCAACAGTCGAACCTCCACTGAGATGCACTGCGTAGTCTTAGCCCTCAGTGATCATGTACTGTTGCCCAGAATTGCATAGAGCTTGAGGCTACCTCCCAAGCAGTCTACACTGAGCAATCCTGGAATCAACCCAACTGACTGTTACCTAGAACAACGTAGAAGTTTCTTAGCAAGCCATCTCAATCTGCGCTGCCTGCAAGTAAATCTATCAAGCTTCCCACTAGCCAACCAGAGAGTTTGACTGGGTAGTGACCCCAGGCTTCACTCCTCCAAAAAATTGTGTAGAAGCTGTCAGCATGCCTGCCTCCACTGAATTAAGAAATTGTGTAGACATGAAGGATAGGCACCTGGTGCCTGTCACTGCACTGTCCCCAAAATTTGTGTAGTTTTGTTAGCCAGTCCCCCTGTCAAATGGCCTACTGCTCCTCTTGAAAACTGTGAAATTTTCTTGGGTTGTCCTCTAGTTGCTGACACCATGCTCATCCCAGAAACTGCACAGAGATGTCCTGCAGGCCAGCCTCCCAATTTTGCGTGGTTTTGGCCAGCAAGCTCCCGTAGTTCGCTGCCAGCCTCCCCAGAGAATCTGCGTATTTGTCACTGCCAGTGTCCTCCCTGCTGCCTACACTGCCTCCTTGGAAAATTTACGTAGTTCTGCCCTTCAGCCGAGCTAGATCTCGCAGATGGTCGCTATTGTTCCTGACTACTCATCCCAGCCTCCCAGTGACCTTTGTGCAATTTTCCTTGACCGTACCCCGGAGCCCACATCCTGACCTAAAATGTGCTCTGCGCAGTTTCAGATCCTTGTCCTCTCTCTTGGTCACCTACACCCGAAAATGAAAGATGATGCATCACGATAGACTAAGAGATTTTTGGATTTGATATCATCTCGTCATGAGTGATTGCAGATACAGGTAGATGGTTGAGACATGGCGCAATTATGAACATGATGAACAATAAGCGCATGCTAGGAGACTTGTTTGCGAACGAATGAACACATGAAGCATGCCAAGTACCAACGAAGTAGATACAAGCACATGCGACATCAAGCGAACACTAAGACTATTGAAGGCTCCGCACACCTTTCCATGTGGAGGTGAAGCTAAGATACACAAAGAACACACTCATCACTCAGCAGCACTGCTGCTTGACATGGACAACACCATCAAAATGAACATACCAGCACTGTTGTGTCAATTCATGTCATGAGTCATCTCAGCCACATCACTATTGTGGGCCATACTGTTGTAATCAATGTAATGTAACGTGGAAGTCCAAGAGACCCACATGTAAAGTTGAAGAATCATCCAACTCAAACAATAATGAGGGAAGTTGAATAGTCACAAGGGTTAGTTTCACTCTTGGCTATTTATACCCTCATTTGTACATGAAAAAGACTTTTCACCTTGGCTCCTCCCACATAGCCTTGACAGTCTATAATTTTTTCTTTGAGGAGAGAGAAGTGGTTCTAACACTCTGCTATCGAGGTTAGTGATGTAATGGTGTACGAATGTGTCTTGGAAATTTCGCTTAATTCAGAAGCCTGTTAACATGCCATCACGTTTTCACACATGTATTGTATTAGTTTGTAAGAATATTCTTTGGACGCTTGTAATGCATGTTGCTTTAACTTGTATTAAGATAGTTGAACTATTTCGGTTGCTTTAGTACATATGCTATTGGAAATGTGTTGTATCATTTGTTAACATTTTCTCACTTGACTATTCAGTCAGACACTCGACAAACCCATTCTTGTAAACTTGTTATAACAATCGTCACACTCGTGCAGACTATTTCGTTGGGGGTTGTACTTGCTATCTGTTCACTTTGTGTTTGTGATTGTCGCATTCGTGTGGACTACTCTGTTGGAAGCTATGGATGTCTCGCTGTGTTGTGTGTCTCTAACAGAGTTGGGACTATTCCCTTTAGACTTTAGACTCACTCTCGCCCTCTTTCTCTACAGTGAAAGAACCTTGACACAAGTGACACTAAGCACTCACCAAGCACGCGAACCTCGCAGTTCGAAGACTAAGTAAACCACTCTTAGGTGCTAACAAGCAAGAACTAAGGTATATATTTAAGATAATGGCAACCAGGCCATCGTACCGGATGAGACTCCTACACTAAATGGTGTGAGGTTTAGTTGGGACTTCATATCGAGGAGATCCCCTGAATGTTGGTGAGTCCAACACCATCAACAAGAACATACTCCTCACCTTCTCCATGACAGTGTGGTTCATCATTTTCCGCAGTGTCATATTGTTGAGGAGTACCAAAGATATTCCTATCATATTTTTTTCTCAAACCTATTACAATAATCCTCCAATGAATTAGAGCAACACACTCCACCATTGTCTATCCTCAAACACTTGAGTAGTTTGTTAGTGTCTATTTTAACAATAACATGGAATTTTTGAAATATATCAAATGCAATACCTTTGCTTTTCATGGGGTAACGCCAATATTCTTGGATCGATCATATATAAATGTGAAAAAATATGAGGCTCATCCTAAAGATGTAACATGGACTGGCCCAAACACATTAGAGTGTATCGATTCTAATATGTTTATTTTCCTTTCATGGAAACCTCTTGTAAATGGAACTCTTTTTTCCTTACCATATGTATAATAATCACAAATATAGTGTTTGTAGGATTTCAAACATGGAAGAAGATATTTTCCAAGAAGGATTTTTAGGCCCTTTTTACTCATATGATGCAAGTATTGATGTCATAAATCCCTTAAGTTTCTTTGTTTCACAATAGTAACCACATCTAAAATTTTGTCATTTCCCTCAATGTATATAAGTTTTCTATCTTGGATCCTCTAGACATGACTAATGATCCTTTATTTTGCAATGACCTTTTGTAGAGCTTGTGGAGAAACCTTCATAATCCAATTGTCCCATATAGTTAAAAACCATAAGCATCTATGTAACATTCAAAAACTATTTCAGCAAGATATCATATCCATCATTCATCTTAACTTGGACATATCCCAATCTAATAATGTTAAATAAGTGATTGTTTATTATATGTACTCTACCATAATCAATGGCTTCATATGCAAACAAAATGTTTTCAAATGGAGGTACATGGTGAGATACCCAAAAGTCAAGGTTATAATCAATGCTACTGATAGAAGTATATAAGCATGTTTATTCTAATTAAATAATAAGTAAAAATCATCGTTTGAAACTATAACATTGGTCTCATCTTTGTTTGTGTTGCTTGATTTTTAATTTGTGCAAGTTGATTTTTGTTCCTCCTTCTAAACCCAACAATCTCTATGCTTCTAACCTAGTTTTACATAATGAAAACAAGTAAGTCTACCTATTCTTGATTTTAACATTCCTCTTGATACTTGATCTAGGTGGATCCTCAGAATCAATAAAAAATGATGTCTTCAAATGTTGATGCATAGGTATCCATGCTGAATAGCTCATCGATAGCTTTCCAACAATTCTTGGAGAAAGTAAAATGGACATCATATGAGAAAGTTAAGGCCTTATGAAGTTCTGGCCAAGTGGGAAATCTTTTTGCAAGGATTACCATGTGGTAGCACTAGAGGATGACAAATGGTTGTACATAAAGTATGAATGAAAACGTGGAAATATGGATGCAGACATGGCATGACAAGTGGACCAATCTGAGTGTGACACGTGGCAAGGTCTGCTGACATGGCTAATAGGTGGCAACATCGAAGCAAGATGCCTGTCACTGATGACATGGAAGTGATATGGTAAGTTAACTTGGTAGGTTGACTATGCAGAGGAGGTTGGCATGGCTACCATAAGGAGCAATCATGGGGTACCACGTAGCAGCCTAAATTTGGATATGGATGTGGGAGAAGAATCTATCAAGCTGAATTGAAACTCTAACCTCCTTGCTTTCAACAGGGCATTCTACCATTGTCACATCAAATTTTAGTCATAATTGACTTATTTATTTTCCTTTTATACATAGGATTTTGTTTATTCTATAGATTCTCCCTTTTTGTAGTAGCAACGTAATAAAACATAAAGAGACATTAGTGGTAATATGAGAGGTAAGAACTTGCACATCCACTTTAGTGGATTTACTATCTTACTGGATTCACGGGGGCTTCACTCAATAAACCTCTGACATATCACGTGTTTTCATGCATACTAATACTACCCTTAATTTGACTAGATATTGGAAAATACCTCTAAAAATCACATTATTTAACTCCCTACAAATACCAACCTAATATACCTTTCCAATTTAAAAACCCATACTTTCACTAGATATTGTAGGTATCCATTTTTTCATTAACATAGTTTATACCCCTTTATATTTTTTCATTAACTTTGAGTTCCATTTTTTATACCTCCAATATAAAAATCACCCCCTATAATATGTTCAATATATTATGTCATTTTTCCCTCAATATGTATCCTCCAATATGAACGCACGTGGTCTGGTATTGCTCCCGCAGTGAAGCCCCCGTGACTGGATTTAGATGACATTGGCGCTGCAAGGGTCGAGGAAATAATATTAGTGGTAGGGGAAGAGATAGGTCATGCCCTACTACTTTGATTGATGGAATAACCCCCATGCTCCCACAATACTAACTTGTTGATAGGAGATACTTCGAGAAGGAGCCAAAGAGGTAGAGCTTCTAGTGATCAAACAAGTTCCGAAGAAGATAGCTGAAGAAAACAAAAATATATAGCTAGTGGGGATATGGATGCTGCCACCCCTTCCACATATCCAAAAATACATACCACTCTAGTAGGAGAGACAAATTTGGAATTATAGGACAATTTAATTACAGAACTAGAAATACCACCTCTAGGCACTAGCTTATTATGGAGTGGAAATATGGAAGTAGAAGGTGAAACACATCTACATATTGCTAAACGCTAATGGCTGATATTTCTCATAAATACAATTCAAAAGACAATGCATATATAAACTCATGGTGATAATATAAACAAGATAGAATTTATTTTTTTTCTTCATTAAAATTGGAAATAGGAAAAATAAACAATATCCCATTCATGTTTTTCTTTCCATAAAAATTGTAATTGGGAAGAATAGAGTGACATTTTATGGTGGAAAGAAATTCTATTTTTTGTGTAGTAATTTATCTATTATAATTTTGGAAAGGTGTTCTGATCTAATTTGCTCAAAATTTGGCATGAATTTGTTAGTTACACAAATTTTGAATTATAAAAATTATGAGTTATAATCTCTTTAGAATCTCAGTGCTACAATTTTTTCTCCAGAAAATCATATATATTAGAGGCCTTATCTTCTGTCTGGTCCATGGTCATATTAGCGAAACATGAAAGCACTTCAAGGGTTTTTAGGCTACAGTTCCCAATCCATTCAGGTGATGTAGAATTGCACTGTTGGGAGCCATTTGTCGTTATGTTTATCATTTGGGTTGTTTCCTGGAAATACGGTCCCGATGATTTCATAGAATATCTTATCTCCACACTTCGCCAACAACTCAAGGTGAGTATTCCTAAACCATAAATTTGAGACTACTATCATTAGGGTTGCACTTATTGTTGATGCGTGGAAAAGGAATTTTGATGTGGGGATTTTGACTAAATCAGTGATGGAGCTCGTTGTAATGATTGATGTGTGGAAAAGGATTTTTTTTTTTTTTTAAACGAGTAGCACAATACTGTAACCAGGGTTGGAATTTCAAAAGAGATGGGCCCGTTAAATTTGACGTGTTTCACTATTCTCGACTTGTTTTCATAGTTTTAATCTAAAATATTGATGGTTTTGTATTTTTTTAAACTATATTTGACCGAAAAATCACCACATAACAGGCAATTTTCCCATCAATTTCCAACCCTGAGTGTAACCATTTTACGCTTTTACCTTTAAACATCCAGTGATACAATTTCTATTGAAATTATGAATTTTTCTGCGTTTTTATTTAATATATATTTTAAATATATAAATAAATGTTATCATTCTCGTTTAAAAATAAAAAATAAATCTTATAATATTTCAATAATGCAAATTACAGAATTCTAAGTCTAATATTTAAAAAAATCTTGAAAGCTGATAAAAAATAATAATTAATAAAGTTTTACATTAAAAATAATAATTGAATAAACCTATTATTATATCATAATAATTTTATGATATAATATTATTTTGTTTTACATTAAAAACGAAGATGTTTAAATTTTAATAATATTATTAAACTTTATGATATAATTATATTATATTTTACATTAAACAATAATGATTTTTTTTAATAATAAATAAATTATATAATGCAAATTACAGAATTCGAAGTCTAATTTTTTAAAAAATCTTGAACGCTGATAAAAAAATAATAATTAATAAAGTTTTACATTAAAAATAATAATGGAATAAACCTATTATTATATCATAATAATTTTATGATATAATATTATTTTGTTTTACATTAAAAACGAAGATGTTTTAATTTTTAATAATATTATTAAACTTTATGATATAATTATATTATATTTTACATTAAAAAATAATGATTTTTTTTAATAATAAATAAATTATATAATAACTTTAATTTGTTTTTTTTTTTTTTTTTTTCAAAAGGTGGAAAAACCTATCAAACTCAGTTTGTCAAACCAACAGTGAGGACAGCCATCTCTGGCTGCTATCCGCGAATGTCAGTTGACACATCACTGTTATCAAGGAAAACCACGCCACCTGAAATAACCCTCTGGTGGTCCGTAAGGGAGCAGACTTTCACTCCTGCCAGATGCCTCTGGGTCTTGGGCCGTTAACCTGTTTCCTTACGTCCGAGGAAGACGAGCTCTTAGCCAAGCAGACGCAGTTTTAGGGCATACTCCAGGCCCAAACTTTAATTTGTTATATTAAAGTAATGATTAATATTGCTATTAATAATAAATTATTCTATATTATTAATTATTAATAACATTAATATTAATAAATATATTAATTATTAATAATATTATAATTATTATATATATATATATATATATATATATATTTATATTAGAATTTATAAAATATAAATAGTGTTTTTGTTAAGGAATTTAGCTCAATTTTTATGGTTGATGATTTGTGTTCCAAGTAGTGTGGGTTCTAGTCTCCAGAGACATGTTGACACATGTGGCATTTGTGAAATAATTCTTCTAATGATAGAATAGTGGCACTTGAAATAGTGGAAGAGTTTGAGGTTGTGAATAAAAAAATTATATTCGTAAAATATATGATTTAGGTTTAGGAATTAGCTTTCCCTATATAATATTGGATTTTAGGTTTTAGTAAATATGGTAATTTATTTTAATCTTTATATTAAAAGAAATTTTACAATATTTTTAATGTTTATATTTAAGTAGTGATTTATAACATTATTATTATTATTATTATTATTTTAATGTTGAATATTAATAATAACTATTATATAACATTAATATTAATTGTCATAGCTTTAATATAAAAATAATAATATTAACCAACAACAACCAAATTAATACTAAAAACAATATTATCAATAATATTATTAATAAAATAATAACTAAACACAATAAAGTTATTTTTCAATTTCAAAACTTTAATAAATTAAATAATAACTAAAAGGATTTCTCACCATCCTATACATATCACTTTACATCAGGTTTACATTCACATTCACCTACTCAAAAAACATGTTAATAAATATTTATGATTAAATAATGTTACGTTTTATTGTTAGGTTTAATACAAGTTTAGTTTTGATAGTCAGTTTTTATATTAAGAGTTAAAACAGAAGAGTTAAAAGAGAAAGGAAGATAGAATAAATAAATAAATATATGGTTACCAAAAACAAGGAAAGAAGAGTTTGATATAATAATCTTAAAGTTAGGTTTTGACCATGGTTGACCATGATCCACCATGATTGATTTTCATATCAATCTCGTGGGTTTATTAATGTAAGGGGTGTTCCTAGGGTATAATATTATTCATAAGATTTATAATATTAATACTAGAGTTTAATATCATTTGGGTTTATAATCATGGTCGACCATCATCAACCATGGTCCAATGTCGAACTGTGGCAAAGATTGTCTCAAAATAAAAATCAACCATGATCAATCATGGTCAACCATGGTCCAATGTCACATTGTGACAAAGATTATCTCAATATGAAAATCTTCCATGTTAAAACATGGTCAACCGTGTTTATTTTAGGGTTTATACTATTTTTCTTAGGGTTTATATACCTAGGGTTTATGATATTAATCCCCTAGGTTTAATATTGTTCCCTTGGGCTTATATTCCCTTATGTTTTTAGTATTAATCCCTTGGGTTTATAATATCAATTTGTTAGGTTTATTAATCTAATAGTTCATATTCCTAGACTGTAATATTGTTCATAGAGTTTATAATATAAATCCTTGGGTTTAATATAAATCCCTTGGATTTGTAATCATAGTCAACCATGGTCCAACATAACATTTTGACTAAGATTTTCTCATTATGAAAATCAACCATTGTTCGACGTCGCACTGTGACAAAGATTGTCTCGATTTGAACATCAGTCATGCTCAACCATGGTCCAACGTTGCATTGTGACAAATATTTTCTCAATATGAAAATGGAATATGGTCAACCACAATCAACCATGTTTATTTTAGGTTTTATAATATTTATCCTAGGGTTTAATATTATTCCCTTGGGTTTATAATACCTAGGGATTTAGAATTAATCACATTGTCAACCATGGTCCAACGTCATATTGTGACAAATATTATTTCAATAAGAAAATCAACCATGGTCAACCATTGTCAACCATTGTCAAGCATTGTCAACCATGGTCCAATTTCACATTATGACAAAGATTGTCTCAATATGAAAATCAACCATGGTCATCCTTGGTCCAACATCACATTGTCACAAAGATTGTCTTAATATAGAAATCAACCATGGTAAACCATAGTCAACCATGTTTATTTTAAGTTTTATAGTATTTACATTAGGGTTTATATACCTAGAATTTATAATATTAATCCCTTGGGTTTATAACATCAATCTGTTGGGTTTAATATTGATCCTTTGGGTTTAATACTCCCTTGGGTTGATAATATCAATCCATTGGGTTTATTAATCTAAGGGTTCATATTCCTATGATATAATATTATTCATAAGGTTTATAATATTAATCTCTGGGTTTAATATAGATCCCTTGGGTTTATAATCATGGTCAACCATGGTCCAATGTCACATTTTGACAAATATTCTCTCAATATGAAAATCAATCATAATATATGATCCCATAATTGACATTCACAAAACTAAAATTTGTAAAGTTAGCATTTTAATTGATTTTGTCAAAATCTACAACCTAAGGTTTTGCATGATCTCAAGTTTCACGGTTCACAGAACCTCCTGATTTCGCTCACTCATATAGTCACAACACAGATCAAAATTTTAGTTTACCCACTTTTCTTCAAATTCAAAACATTTATATCTTGATAGACTCCAATAATATGCATGTGCAATCATATATTTTTGGAATATTATATGCATAAAAAATAGATTAAAGTTTCAAATTTCCTAAATTTTTATCATTATAATGTTAAGTTTTTAAAAGTTATAATGTTAAAGTGAAAACTCTAATTTTTATTTTACAAGAGTATATGGTTTTAAGTTTTCTTTTATCAGTTATTGATCAGAATATGGATTAAGGGCAAAAATTAGCTCAAAAATCAAAGTGTTCGGAATCATGTGAAACTTGAACGACCGTGTCCGTCTCATCAAAAAGATCCTAATGGAACTCGTTTCGTTCAAAAAAATGTTCGTATGAGGAAGTTAGAACTCGCTCACCGTTTCACCAAACAACAAAAAATTATATAGGTATTGCCCAATCAACATTCCGTACTGCTGACGTGGTAGGTCACTAGGCAGGTGACATGGGAAAGTCAATGGAGTCAACACCCAATGAGGTCTCGCCAAGTGTCATGATTTGATTAGCTAATAGGTTGGTGACGTGGCACATTTTTAGTGGTTAATGGAGGACCAATGAAGAGGGGACAAGTGGCAAGATTGGAGGCCGCCACATGTTCCTCCCCAAAGGACCAATTATGGCATGTATTAAAATTTTATGGAGGCATCGGGGTTCGACCCCGCGACCTCCCCTCCATTAGCCACAAGCCTTACCAACTCCGCTACATTTGTTGCTTAATCAACTATGGAGACCACATTTATTTAAAGTTTAAAACATATGGAGTTGGTGGTTAGGGAGGGCCACTCTCCCCATGTGGTCACACACCAATCAAGTGGTCACGGTTAATGTAACCTCCAGCGCCAACAAAATCGTAACCGAAAAACTTCAAACCCCTTGCATGTGACCGCTCCATCAAAAAACCGCCAGGTCAACGGTTCTTAAACCGTACGGGTTATGCGCTAGCCACGTCCATGTGACCACTCCACCAAGACTGCCAATAGTTAATGTTAACATTTTTACAAACTGTGTGGATTTTGTGTTAAGAAAGATTAGTGCTAATAAACCCAACTTAATATTAATTAAACTGCAGTTCAAATTCGGTGGAACTTTTAGCAGACTCCACCATTTTCGGGCCTGCCTCCAGATTTAGTGGCCCTAACTAGATTTCTTCCAGATTTGGAGGAGTATTTGAGGGAAAAATTGTTTGAGCCATAACTGGAGCATTTCTCGATCAAATTGAGCTCTGGAAAAGGTGTACCTATATGATTTTGACATTTTGAACACAATGGAACAGGTTTCAGAGGCAATGAAGCACTTATGTATGTGATTTTTCCACGTTGAAGTTTAAGGAAACATAGGGCCACCAGAGAGGAGGTTAAGCCTAGAATAGTTGTAGTTCATTTGCAGAGTTTTGAGAGTCATCTTTGGGGTTTTGAGATGCTCTGAGTCCATTGAAGTAGGTTTCATGATCTGTAGTCTAGAATTTTAAACTATACCTTTTGCTATTTTGAGAAAATACAGAGGCCCAATCCATGGAAACTTGACCAAGGAGATTTGTACTTGAGGGAGAGTTGAAGAATTGTACACGTACATGAGAGTTTGTGTGCGTGTGAACAATAGAATTGTTAATAGTTTCATTGTGTTTGGATACATGCATGAGTATCAACTTGTGTCGATTTTTGTCACATGTATGTCATATCGACTTGGAAGAGTTGATTTTATCTCCAAAGATGAAAGGAAGACGTTGACATATTATTGCATGAGATGTGAAATTCTCGTTGTTTATGAAAAGAATGATCAAGTTGTGTACATGCTTATGTTTTGCTTTCAAGTCAAGTCAGTTGCTTAGAGATGATGTTTTGTCGATTTGTTTAGTAAATCATCGACTAACACACCAAGATGGTTTGTACACCAAGATGAAAGAGTACATGGTGATGTTACATGATGTGACAATTGTTTCCTTGAAGGAGAAAAAGAAGAGGTCGTTGATTTGCATTTCTTGCATAATGTGTTTTTTCCATTTAATGGTTGTATTTGTGACAAGATGTCGCGGGATTTTGGAAGGTCCATTCTTGAGAAATATGCTCATGCTTAGCTTTCGTTCCCAAACCATGACATGAGTAGAGTGTTGAACTGGAGGATGATAGAGGCAAGAAGCAAAAGTGGACGAGATGCCAAAAATTTGCAGCCATTGTAGACTATTGTATGTGTTGATGTCAAGATTCTCAATGAGAAGGCTATCAGATTGTATCAGTTTTCCAATCACTGAGGGATCGATGTGGTACAACAAATATATTTTGCAACCAAAAAGTGTCTATAAAGTGTTGGATTGCATTAGAAACAAAAGGAGAACAATGGTTGAGGGGCATAGCCATTTGCAATGCAAGGCATGTCAGTGTAGACAAGTGGTTGTCATGAAGACTTTTCAAGTATAATCAGTTGATAGAACCTGGGAAGGAGAAGAGTATTCATCTCTCATCAAATAACCATGTTTTGTGGATCTAAAAGCCTGTCAGTGGGAAGGAGTGATCAGAATCTGGATTAGGGGCAAAAATTAGCTCAAAAATAAAAAGTGATCAGAATCATGTGAAACCTGAACGACCATGTCCGTCTCATCAAAACAATCTGAATGCAACTCATTTCATTCAAAATGAAATTCGTATGAGGAATTTAGAGCTCGCTAACCGTTTCACCAAACATAAAAAATATATACAAGAACTGCCCAGTTAACAGTCCATATTGCTGATGAGGTAGGTGACTAGGAAAGTCAATGGAGTCAATGCCCAATGAGGGCTCGCCAAGTGTCATGATTTGATTGGCTAACAGGTTGGTAATGTGGCGCATTTTTAATGGTTAATGGAGGACAAATGAGGAGGGGACAAGTGGCAAACCCGGAGGCTGCCATGTGTCCCTCCCCAAGGGACCAATTATGGCATCTATCAAAATTTTATTTAGGCATTGTGGTTTGACCCCGTGACCTCCCCTCGACAAGCCACAAACCTTACCAATTCTGCTACATTTGTTGCTTAACCAACTATGGAGACTGCATTTATTTAAATTTTAAAACATATGGAGTTGGCAATTTGGGAGGGCTAGCCCTCCCCATGTGAACACACACCAACCACGTGGTAACCGTTAATGTAACCTCTGGCGCCAACAAAACTGTAACCGCAAAACTTCAAACCACTTGCATGTGACTGCTCCATTGCGAAACCCCCAGGTCAATGGTTCTTAAACTGCGCAGGTTATGCGCTAGCCTGTTGTGGGGAAAAATGCCTATGCAGGACGATCCTATCCACCTAAGGTGTGACAGTGCCTTAGAAACAAACAAAGACAGCTATTCTGGTTTCTTCCTTTATGAAATGGGAAAGAAGAGAGATCAATGGACTTACCGGTGTCTTCCGTTTGTCCCTCGATCTAGGTCCTCTTCTCTTTGGGTGTTCACAGCTACTTGCCTCCCCGCAAAACCACAAGAGAACAGCTACTTGCCTTCCTGCAAGATCACAAGAGAACAGCTACTTGCGACAAGAGAACAGCTACTTGAGACAAGAGAAGAACACAACACAAAGGCAGATATTCGTATTCATAAATGATTCAGGATTAGAAATAAATCAAATACACTAATGCAATCATACATCAAAGATACATCAGTATATAGGAGAAAACCAAGATAGATTTATTGATAAATAACAAGGTTCAGGAAGAGATACAACCCAGAGGGCTCCAATCCAGCATCTCCTTCCCAGTAGAATGGAATTCCTATCTACACCTCCCTTCAAAGCATTAAGCACCCAATGATTCCAGTCTCAAACCAATAGCAATTCTTTGCAATAACAAAATTCCAGCCTCTAGATCTCATGGAGGAGAGATCTATATATAGTTATTTTGGAGAGAGGATGAGTCAGCTTGAGATCTGACTAGTGTCCTCTCCCTCTCTCAGTTCTTGAGTCCACTTGGAGGTTCTTGCTTCCACTTGGAGATTTGGAACCTCTTACTCATCACCAGTCGAATTCCCTGATACAAGTGTCATTTTGGAAGCTTCCTGGGCATTGACACATTGAGGAATGAGCCTGCCACTTGTCCAAACTCGCTCAGCGCAGGTAGCCTTTGTTGGAGTTGACATTCAACGCAGGTAGACAGTGGAGCAGTTGACAATCAGCGCAGATGCTCAGTGGAGCAGTTGACATGATCCAGAATTGGCTTGTTTTTGAGCAGTTTCAGGTGGAGAACTTCTGTGAATTACTGTGGTTTGCTAGCCTTGTTCCTCTAGGGGTAGGAACAACATGTTTAGGGACTTTGGATGCCTTGATTATGGACATTTCATGCTCAATGCTGTAAGGCACAAAAATGTCTATAACAGTTGCCCCCTAAAGTATGAGGTCGTTTATCAGGTGAAATGCTTTATCCAGGAGGGTCCGAAGTTCATCCATTTGCTGGGAGGAGACCTGTAATAAGATACATTACAATACATTATGATTCATACTGCTTTCATGATCTAGCTGAGGTGGGCATTCCCATGCTCAGCTTTATAAACTCATTTTTTGTACATAGCACAGACAATCGTCTGATGGTAGACTGATAATTTTGGTGAAATTATCATCCTTTGAGTAGGATGATCATATGCTGCAATCATGTACATGACAAATGTCTTTATTTTTCCTGAAACTAGATCCGGGGTCTTCAAACTCGTTCGATCTTTACTCTAAGTACAAGTCGATCCATGTGAGAATTGCGCTGAAGTCGAACATGGAAAGACATCGCTTGATTACCGGTCAATGATGTAAACCGTTAACAAGCGCGAGAGGAATCACCGATAATGATAATGACCCTCAAGGTACTGCAGTACAATTCACGTGGTGTGAATAAAGGACTTGGCATCGAACACCACGCAAAATCTTCTGGTCGAAGGTCATTGAGGTATACCTGTCGCCGGAAGTGAGAAACTTGCCATTAAGGCATGCAAGCTTCAAAGTACTGAAGGGGTTGTTCCTAGATCAACTTCTTGGATAATGAGCTGATGTCGACAAGAAGTGATCCGTCAAAGGAGGGCCTTAATGAATCCCACATCAGTGACACGGAACGGAGCTAATGATTTTAATGGAGGTGAAAACGATCTATGACATATGATTCAGGGTGGCGGTCATGAATGGATGAAGGATAATGTATGGCAGTGGATGGGACCCAGTTGACTCTTTCTGAATGACTTCTCTTGAACATATGGTGACACTGATGCGATGGATTGGTAGCATTACCCCAAATATGGATGGTATGGCGAGACCATGGTGATGTGACCGGTGAATGAAACAACCCAACCCGATTGTGGTACGGAGGAAAAGTGTCATGTTCAAGAGCGACCTGCTACCATCAAAGTTCTCTTTAGTTTTCTCCTAATTTTCCCCAGTCATTGCTGACCAGTACCTCTTTATTTTTGTCAAGCTTGAGGAGGATAACATATGCTTGTTCTATAACCTGCCCTTCGGGCAAGCCCATCGCTATGTTTTAACGAGCCTAGCGATAGTGAAACTCGTTCTCGTCTAAAGACAAGTTTGTCGCTATTTAGTGATTTTAACGAGTCTAACGACAAAGACGACTCGGTCCCTTTTCATTTTTAGAGAGTCTGAAAAGGTACGTAAAGTTAACTCCAAAATTCCTTTTTCGTCATCTAATCCCTTAAGTCCGAAAAAGTATAAAACAATACAGAAGGGATGAGTTTTCGATCGTTTTAACGAGCTGAACAAAACAAGCGCTCGATCTTTTTGTGCAATAATCCCTCAGGTCCAAAAAGATTAAAATCTAGAGGAGGGATAGCACTTCCGGTCGCTTTAACGAGCTGGAAGGCCAAAACTCGACAATCTTTTCATATTTTACGAGTCAGTTGAAAAGAGCTTAAAGAAGACTCGTCTTTTGAGGAACGAGTGATAAACAGGGTTAGCAGCTGATTCCAGGTACAGGTTGGAATATTCCAATCACGGCAGTGTCACAAGGATGGCTAGGTGAAATCACTCTTCGCAGCTGTTCCTCAAAATGGGTAAACATTCATATGGAGGTGAACGATCGGCCAAATGAAAAGTGGAGGTGACGGTGCAAACACGACCAAGGCTTTAATGGCTGATAGAGTTACATACACAATGGTTATTTACCGGGATGGGTTCATTTTTTAACGAGCTTGAATGCGCCAAAACACTGCTCGAACTTATGTTTATTTTTTAACGAGCATGAACTATGCGCTAAAACTGCTCGGATCTTGCGTTTATTTTTTTAACGAGCATGAACTTTGTGCTAAAACTGCTCGGACCTTGCGTTTATTTTTTAACGAGCATGAACTTTATGCTAAAACTGCTTGTTCTTATGTTTATTTTTTAACGAGCATGAACTATGCGCTAAAACTGCTCGATGATAAGTTTGTATGCCCCCAGCATAATAACGCAAATCGAGGTGCATGCCCCCCAAGCTTCATTGCATTCAACTCGGTGGTTGGAATGAAGGTTTACCTTTGAGATTTGAATAGGGGATTCGTTTCATTTTTTAATGAGGTTGACACAGTAAAAGAACTATCCTCATGACTCCTTGTTTCATTTTTTAACGAGGTTGACACGAGATTAGAACCGTCCTCGGAGCCCACTGTATTTACAGTATTTCTATTAGGGCGATGATCCACGCTGACAAAATGTTTAGGAATCTTCCGAATCCATTAGATATAGAAGATTTCATATTGTAGGTTTCCACTGTGGCCACTTCCGCCAGATTAGTTGCAGGCGGTAGGGCAAAAGTACCCATTAAGGTAGGGTCTTTTAGGAGACCTACTCCAATATTTTGAAGTGAATGATTGCTTCCATGGATCATTGGAATGCTTCCCGTAACTTGTGAACTGTCGGGGAGGAAAGTTTGTTGGTCGACGACTGTAATTCCTCCTTGAAAGGGAAATGCAATCTTCCTGAAGTAGGTCGACACAACTGCGGCCATGGCATATATCCAGGGCCTTCCCAGTAGGATGTTGTAATCGAGGTTTCCATCAATTACTTCAACATCAATTCCTACTGTTTTGCCCCCTAGTTCAACTTGCAAGTTACTTAAAATCCCGTATGGAGTGTATGATCGTCCATCAAATGCTTTTAATGTCGTTGACGATCTCGACAAGGGTGGTGAGCCTAAAGTTTTCCAGCAACTCATCGACATAAGACATGTAGATTCCCCCTCATCAATAATTGTTCGATGAACAGTTTTGTTGAGGGCTTTCACTTGGATAAGGAAAGCTAGTTGAGCTGGTAACTGAGGGTCATATTCTTTATGATCAAAGGCCACAAGATTGGAATCCATTGGGCCAATCCCACCTATTGCTGATAATAAAGCTTGCTCTTGGGAGGGGCAATTTTGCAGTGCCTCAAGTGTCGACATAGCGGACGGCGATTGGGCCAGGTCCTCTACTATATTATAATTCTGTGCTACTTTGGCACGAGGATTAAATGTCGATTTGTGTACTACTCCCTTTGGCGACTTTATCATTGGTTCAGGAATGATGGGTGGCACAACTTTGGTTAAAGTTGTCGTCAAACTACTAGGTTGTTCATTAGCCTTGTTATTCGACAGCCGTGGATTCCCGTAATCTTTATTCCTTGTCAAAGCATCATTTTGCTGCCTTGAGACAGACAACATAAGCACTTGGGATCGGGAAGCATTTTGATTAGCAACCAGTTTGGTTCCCGGGCTTGGAAACGGATCAGTCAATACCGCTGGGGTTTTTGAACTCTTAAAGAGTTTCTTAACTTCAGCTATATGTGGACAATCTCTCGTCCAATGATCCTCATCGCATATATGACACCCCGCAGGGGGTTTCCTTTTTCTCCCTTTCTTTTTCTTCTTGCCCCCTGGTTGCTTCAGTTGTTTGCCCTTGTCGGTCGACATGACATTTACTTCCGAGGCAAGAAGTTCCTCATTTGCATTTTGACTAGAAATCTTACAGGCCTTTTTAGATGTAGCCTTTGTCGATTTCATATCTGTTTTGCCAATCACGCCATCGCCGGCGTGAGAGTCATTGTTTGATTTAGGAGGAGGAGGAATTGAGAATTCCGGTCTAGGGGCGTCAGGTATTTTGTCGTAGAGCGTGCCAGACTGAGTATAGACCAAGTCCAGATATTACGCACGAGCGATGACTTGCTCTTCTGTTACGACTCCCCCTTTTGCCACATCTTCCGTGATTGTAGGAAGTAAGGATTTGATAAGCCATTCAGCTAATAGCTGATCGGGAACGTACGTTTTCACCATCCTACGACGACGTCGCCACTCATGTATATGATCAGATATGTGAGTGGCCGTTGTCTGTTTGAAGTTGGTTAGGAGTTCCGTTCCCGTTTCATACCTTATCGGTAATTGAAAATGGGTTAAGAAAGTCGTGGCTAAGGTACTGAAGTTGTCGAACGAAGCTCTAGGCAACTCAATATACCATTTTTCCGCTGGACCTGTTAACGTCCTCTGAAAAAGGCGAAGCCTTATCGAATCATCGTTTAGGGTGTTTGATGAACACCATAGATGAAATGTCATCACGTGATTCGATGGATATTCACCTGGATTTCCATTAAATTTAGGAATATATGACGGAAGTTTATGCGGAATCGCTGGCCACCAAGGGGCATAAGCAATTGGATCATTCGTCAGTCGGTTTAGATCTGGTAATTCTAGAGTTTCTACAAAGGGCAACTGTTGATTCAGGTTAGGCGAAGCATACCCAGGATAAGATGGAATCGCCTGAGCAGTGGGTCTTTGCATACCAGCATAATGCTGGCAACTTTGACAAGGTTGATGGGCATAACCACTATAATATGGTTGCCCATTACTTATAAATACTTGTTGCTCAGGTCCTTGATATGATTGCTGGAACGGCGGTTGTTGAGATTGAACCAGCCCTGGTTGTTGGACCATTTGTTGTTGTCCAATACTGGATGATTGACCAAGATGAGGAGTCATAGTACTTGTTTGAGCCTGAGTCGCTCCAGATAAGGAGTCACTAACCTGAGGTTGTGATTGAGTCGTTGAGACAAGAGGCTGTTGTATTGCAACCTGAGAAACTTGGGGTTGACATACTACAGGTAGCGCTTGTACTTGCGACGCAGTCACCATAGCAGGTATAGTGGGAATATTCGACACAGGGTGGACTGGTTGCGTTGAATATACAACCCTTGGTTGCTGAGGCAGTATTGGTACCCAACCGCTGGATGTAATTCCAGTTTGACCTGAACTTTGTTGTAAACTCCCATATGTTTGTTCTCCGGGGGGGAACAATGAAACGGCATACTGCCCTCCATATGGTGGCAATCTAGTACTTAAAGGGTAGATTGGCCTTTGAAGACACATTGGATCAATTTGTTGAGTTTCAACATAAGAAATACCAGATGATAATCCGGATGAAGAAATAGGAACTAACCATGTCGTCGAAGCAGTCCCTGATGGGACTCCGGCTTGTTGTTGATAACTTGCCAGGACAGATGGTATACCATCGAACATCGTTGGGGTAGCAGCAGGAGGCTCTGCCGCTGCTGTGTCGTATGACACAGTCCTGGATGTCGACGGTTGCTCAGACATATCTAGTCTATCCAAAAGATTTTCTAGCGATTCTACAAGAACTTACGATGAAAGAGACTAACTTCGAAGATCAACGAGGGAATGGTGATGATTATTCCGTTTAAAATAAATTTTAACGACGCTTAGACACAACCTGCTTTTTCAATTTTAAAGAGTCGAGAAAAAGCAAAAGATGACTCTAGTCTCCTTCGATGTTTTAACAAGCCCGAAGTGACAAATGCTCGGATGGACTTTTTCTGTTATAGAGTCTGAAAAAGGCCAAAAGAAACTGCTCTGGAGTTCTAGGTAGAGGGTGTGCCAAACTTTTCGCAAAACCGCAGAATACTTTTTAGGGTACGGGCGGTCGATCTTCCTGAATGCTGTGTTCAGTGCATTGCGATCAGTAGGGCGGCCGACACGGCTTCCTAAGGATAAAGGTTATATTCCTATAGGGGTCTCCCAATATATACGCGACGGTACGTGGGAGCACAATCCGTACTAGTGCTATCGTCTCTCAGGAGGAATCACCCACCTTCCACGAGATCGACAGTCACTAGGCTTAACGACGCCGGAACACGTCTCTAGCCTAGACCTCTATGTTGTGCGTTATGTTGCAAAGCGTTGTTAAGTTCATTCAATTTATTTTAGGTTGATCTTTTTAGAAGTTTGCCTTTCAAGGTTCACCACGAGATGTATGATACAAATTCCTAAATGCAGTCTAAAGATGATAAGCAAGCTTTATATCTTTTCAACTTTGAAAATCCTAGCTACTAAGGGAAAAGAAAGACACCATCTTTTCTCAAAGAGCAATCAGCACAATCTAATGCACTTTTCCTAAATCAAGCATGCAAACTATCAAAATGCAAATGCACAATGCAGGTGTTTGTTTTCCGCTTTCTTAGTATTGATGCCTACAAAGAAAGCTTTTTGTACAACTTTGAATTTTCTTTTAAATGACAGATACAAACAAGTTTACTTTTTCGAAATCAACAAGGGTAGAAGAGATTACAACACTTTGCAACTTTCGAAATGAACACTTGTTTCGACACTTAAAAGAGACAAACTCAAACCAATAAGAAAAAGTAAATGTATAATCAACTGTAAACAGCCAATGAACTCTCTCCTAAGATCACAATCAACAGATCTGAATCAAGGGCTACAGGATGATTATTTCACTCATGCAAAGGAAAACTGTAAATGATGCCACAAACACATAAAAACACTCACAGTCTTTTTGTACAAAAGGAGGCGGAATTTAAGCAGAGAAAAGGAGTTATCAGACTGGTACCTATGCTGGTTACAGGCTGCAAAAAACAGAGATCAAAACAGGGCAACAGAGAGCAGAGAACCCCAGCTACACAAGGTAAGACTGGTTCAGCGCAACCTCAACACTGTGGTTTTGACATTCAACGCAGGTAGCCTTCACGGGAACTGTGTTGAAATGCAGAATGCCTTCACAGCAGTTGCGCTGAAGGAGAAACTCTCGTTTCTCACAGGTTCTGGGTCACAAATTGCTCAAAAATCAACGGTTTCAGGCCAAATCAGAAACACAAGCAAGGTATAATCAGAGGGATGCTTTGAGAGGGTACTAAGATCTATCACAAAGGATCATCAAGTCATTTGTGAGTCCATTGTTCAGATCATAGACAAAATCCAGTGAAGGATCAAGGCAGCAACTGTCTACTTTGCAGAAGCAGTTCAATCGTTGCTGTTGAGTCTATGAAACAAACAATGATGTAAACACAAATAAAATGACTAAAACAGATTTCCCCAGCGGAGTCGCCAATTTGTTGTGGGGAAAAATGCCTATGCAGGACGATCCTATCCACCTAAGGTGTGACAGTGCCTTAGCAACAAACAAAGACAGCTATTCTGGTTTCTTCCTTTATGAAATGGGAAAGAAGAGAGATCAATGGACTTACCGGTGTCTTCCGTTTGTCCCTCGATCTAGGTCCTCTTCTCTTTGGGTGTTCACAGCTACTTGCCTCCTCGCAAAACCACAAGAAAACAGCTACTTGCCTTCCTGCAAGATCACAAGAGAACAGCTACTTGCGACAAGAGAACAGCTACTTGAGACAAGAGAAGAACACAACACAAAGGCAGATATTCATATTCATAAATGATTCAGGATTAGAAATAAATCAAATACACTAATGCAATCATACATCAAAGATACATCAGTATATAGGAGAAAACCAAGATAGCTTTATTGATAAATAACAAGGTTCAGGAAGAGATACAACCAGAGGGCTCCAATCCAGCATCTCCTTCCCAGCAGAATGGAATTCCTATCTTCACCTCCCTTCAAAGCATTAAGCACCCAATGATTCCAGTCTCAAACCAACAGCAATTCTTTGCAATAACAAAATTCCAGCCTCTAGATCTCATGGAGGAGAGATCTATATATAGTTATTTTGGAGAGAGGATGAGTCAGCTTGAGATCTGACTAGTGTCCTCTCCCTCTCTCAGTTCTTGATTCCACTTGGAGGTTCTTGCTTCCACTTGGAGATTTGGAACCTCTTACTCATCACCAGTCGAATTCCCTGATACAAGTGTCATTTTGGAAGCTTCCTGGCATTGACACATTGAGGAATGAGCCTGCCACTTGTCCAAACTCGCTCAGCGCAGGTAGCCTTTGTTGGAGTTGACATTCAACACAGGTAGACAGTGGAGCAGTTGACATTCAGCGCAGATGCTCAGTGGAGTAGTTGACATGATTCAGAATTGGCTTGTTTTTGAGCAGTTTCAGGTGGAGAACTTCTGTGAATTGCTGTGGTTTGCTAGCCTTGTTCCTCTAGGGGTAGGAACAACATGTTTAGGGACTTTGGATCCCTTGATTATGGACATTTCATGCTCAATGCTGTAAGGCACAAAAATGTCTATAACATAGCCACGTCCATGTGACCACTCCACCAAGACTGCCAATAGTTAATGTTAACATTTTTACAAACTGTGCGAGTTTTGTGTTAAGCACAATTAGTGCTAATTAACCCAACTTAACATTAATTAAACTACAGTTTAAATTCATCCGAACTTTTGGTGGACTCTGCCATTTTCGGGCCTACCTCCATATTCAACGGCCCTAATTGTAGTTCTTCTAGATTTGGAGGAGGATTTGAGGGAAAAATTGTTTGAGCCATAACTGGAGCATTTTTCGACCAAATTGAGCTCTGGAAAAGGTGTTCCTAGATGATTTTGATATTTTAAACATAATTGAATAGGTTTAAGAGGCAACGAAAC
Source organism: Pinus tabuliformis (assembly GCA_031772625.1). NCBI lineage: Eukaryota > Viridiplantae > Streptophyta > Pinopsida > Pinales > Pinaceae > Pinus > Pinus tabuliformis. The sequence goes on along the minus strand of CM062814.1, from coordinate 60,886,227 downwards.
ACTTATGTACGTGAGTTTTCCACGTTGAAGTTTAAGGAAGCCAAGGGCCACCAGAGAGGAGGTCAAGCTCAAAACAGCTGTAGTTCATTTGCAGAGTTTGGAGAGTCATATTTTGGGTTTTGGGATGCCCTGAGTCCATTGAAGTAGATTTCAAGAGCTGTAGAGCATTGTAGACTGTAATTTTTTCCATTTTGAGCAAATATAGAGCCCCAAGCCATGGAAGCTGGACCAAGGAGATGTAGCCTAGGAGGGGTGAACTCTTTTATCAAAATGTTGTGTTAAGTGTTTTTCTTGATGGTTTGTTGTTCATTTACTTGCTGTTGTTCAAATCTTGTCTTTCATGCTATTCTTTTCATGATTCTAACATAAAAATTGACATGAATTTACCTTTTTTTAATTCACAAACAATTAAAAAAACCTATGCACATGAAGCAATTGACAAGCATTTGTTTTTAAATCTAAAGTCGAAATTAGCACAACAAAACTAACATTCAACTACAGATCAGTTATGTAATCAAGTTTCAGTGTAACTTTTTATAATGTACTGGTTGTTTTCCATGGAAACTTGTACTAACATTTTAAGTCAAATCAGGTTACTTTTATTATTGAAAATATCTTTGGTGTCTACAAATATTTTTAGCCTTTTGTACTATTAGTACCATGCAGTTTCTATAGTTCAAACTATAAATGCATTTGGCCTTGTAAATAATGTCTTTTTACATAAATTGCATTCAAGTCTTGTAAATCAATTTTTTTTCATAAATTATTTGTTCTTGTGGGCCATTTTAAGGTTTCACCTATCTATGTTTATTATTTTTCTTATTCTTCTCATATTCATCAAGTTTTGAACTGGAAGTTCTAAAACATAGACTACAATACTTAAATCCGTGAATCTTATTTTATTTATCAACAATCCAAACCACAAAAATGCTAATACAATATGCATCTTTTCTAATTTAAATTGTAATTCTAACAAATTCCTTTCCAAATTTTAAGTAAAATTGATCCAAAATATAGATTTCTAAAAAAATTTCTTCAAAATTTTTTAATCCACAAAACTAATTTAAAAAATTATTTAGAAAACACAAAGCATAAAACCATTACAATTCACATGGCTCTATGGGATTTTCATATAATTTCAAATTCAATATGTTTTTTATCAAAAACTTGATATACCTCAAAATATTAGAAAGATAGTTTTGTTTTTTTTTTTTTCATATATTTAGATATTTTCATATAATTTCAATAATTTCAAATTCAGTATGTTTTTATCAAAACTTGATATACCTCAAAATATTAGAAAGATAGTTTTGTTTTTTTGATAAATTTGATCTAAATTTATGTAAAAGAAGTGTTTTAAAATTGTAAATTTAAGTCGCAAAACTAAATCTATTTGTACAATAAAACTACAATTTAAACAACAGTAAATTACAATCTTACTATAAAAAATAATTATATCATTTAATTAACATTACGCTCGCCAATATTATCGGGCTGCCTTACAGTGATCTGACTATTTGTAGAATCTTACAATAGAAAAAAAATCATTATATCATTTAATTATCAATACGTTGGCCAATATTGTCGCACTGCCTTACAGTGATCTGACTATTTGTCGGAAGATCACATGGTGACAAAATCAATTAAAATGTCAACTTCACGAACTTTTTATCATTAAAACGTTATATACCCATGCCAACAGTGAGCCTGCATGCACTGTTTCATATGCATGCAATGTTGAATCCCTTCATGGTTTTCATATTAGGTTTTCCTTTTACAAACATCACCCAGTGAAGGACAACACATAGCCTAAAAGGACTTTGTACATGCTCTTAATAACAATCTCACCAGTTACCGATTCTCCTAGATTTAAAAATAAAAAAATAAAAAATCTCACGTTAGAGTTAGTGTTCCATATTTTCCGGACATCGGAGTTGTGATCATTGTCACCGTGTTAGTAATTTGGAATTGTGTTATCCGGGGGTTAGTACAGTAAACAACGTTATTGAATTCGTTTATCTTAGAAATTGCTAATACATACCAACGTAGAAATTGCTAATACATACCAGCGTAACTGAAGCTGAGGGCAATGAAATAGGTGAAAATGAAATAGGTGAATCCTATGCAGTTTGCTACAAGGGTGATATAGAGATTAGTAGAATTAAAATCGGATTCCCTTTCTGCCACTCACCATAAACAAAACATTAAACACCAAATAAAAAGGTAGATATTGGCCACCATAAAACAATAATATTTGTTTTATGTAGTGAAGTACTACACATGGCTATCCTTGCATAGGCGGTGTCAAAGTTGTGCCCCATATTTGTTTGTTGGGTAATAGTATCACAAAACATTAAACACCAAATGACAAAGAAGATATTAACCACCATAAAACAATAATATTGGATTGATGTAGTGAAGTATTACACATGCCTATTGTCACACCTTTATTCTGGTGGTGGTTTTTCAACCACACATAGGTAGGTATGACACTGCTACCCACTTTCTTTTCACCAATACTAATGAGTATGGGCTACACCTAACATTCAACCACCATTCAACACTTTGTCATTTTTTTGCAATTCTACTAAGTATTCATCATTTTACACATCGGAAATAACATTCATCATTATCATCATATAAATATGCACAATGAATAACTTTCTTTAATGGGAGGGGAAACTCCCAGATTTGAGTCTGCCCAATAATAATAATAATACAATTCTTACAAGTATTTTTACATTCACAATCTTTGCCAAGAACCCCAAATTCACCTTGAAAAAACTACCAAAAACCAGCAACTCGGCCTGCTCATGTAGGATTGCCCTTCCATTTAGCAGTGCCCACGCTTTGTTGTGTCGTACAGCTCGTTTGGACAAAGACGCCCACCTGCATGTCACCCTCCGTAGCTCGTCGCTGAGTAGGGGCGCCCACCCTTCGTGTCATCCTCTAAAGTTCATTCAGGCAACAATGCCCAACCATGCCATGTTACTTTCCGTAGCTCACCCGTGTAGGAGCGCCCACCGGTCATGTCATCCAACTGCAACTCATTTGCGGGCAGACGCACCCACATCGTGTCACCTTCCACAGTTCGCCAAGCAGTTGCGCCCGTGCAGAGGTGCCCACTACAGCGTGTCGGCTAGCAAGGTTGTCCCCCTGCATTTGTCCCCCCCAGAACACACCCGAAACCTACAACTCCTTTTCATCTTGGCTCGATACTACGGCCCTCGGTCTGTCTGTAGTTCACCCTCCTTGTTCGTTCTTCTCTTTTGCTTGCCCAAGTAATACACTACCTTGAACTTGCTTGAGTTGAATGAATGCCTTACTCCATCAAGTCACCATCAATATATATGCAGCCTCCAAGAGTCAATGTGGGTTAGCTTGCCCAGTCCAACCTAAATCATCCATGAAAAATACCAAGGAGTGCGTCGGCCAACCAACTCGTCCACTTTCCGCATGTCGGCTTGCCAACTCATCCGCTCCGCACGTCGACCCACCAACTTGTCAGTTTTTCGACACCTCCTATAACTAGTTGCACACGCTCCCCATACTTAGCCGATTTTCCAAATCTCATTTTTTTGACTCTCCAAGTAGCTCGTCACAACTCGTCATCGTACAACTCGTCGTCGCACACTTGTCGGGGCATATTTAACCGAAAGCACCCACTCATCGTTGCAACTCGGCTCGTTGCCTTTAACCGAAAATATTTCTCCACCTCCGCTCTTAGCTCATGGTCGTGACACCTATCCTTGCGTAGGCAGTGTCATAATTGTGCCCCATATTTGTTTGTTGGTCAATAGTATCATTCCATCACTTATATTTATGTTGTTAAGTGCTACACATCCTTAGCCTTGAATAGGTGGTGTCATAGTTGCAGTGGTGTCATAGTTGTAATCCATAGTTGTTAGGTAGTAGCATTATTTTATTATTTACATTGAATAAAAAATATAGTAAAATATTATGAAGTGAAGTAATTTAAATTCTTTATATAGAAAAAGTAAGTACTAGCAATTGCCCCTAAAGGTGAAAACATACATCGAAGGAATAGAACATGCATATGATGTTAGTACAAAAATGTTGCAGGGAAGGAAAGATAACAACCTAAAGGGTGGATGATGGAGGGGAGGAAATGTGTTCAGGCTTGCCACCATCTCACACTTTTGTAGATGCTTGTCTGATAGATGTTTCTTGAATCATTTTTTCCAATCATACCACTATTTCAAAATCTTATATACATATTATATCCAAGCTATAACATGCAGCATAATGAGGAGAAACATTACCATAGGTCGTGGTGGGCACTAGTGCACAAAAAATGTAATTGCACAGAGGAAATGTCTAAAGTGAGTGTGTGTTGATAGCGGGATTAAATAAAGAGTGTCTTTCACTCAAGTGACCTTCAAATTTCAGGATATTCTGCAATTGACATAAAGAAGGGGGTTTGTTTTAGAATTTTAGCTATCTCCCTTTAAAATTTTTAAATTAATTTGAAACCATTTTCCTCGCGCCATTAATTTCAGTTTTAAATTTTATCTAGCAAAGATTTGTTGAAATTGCAGATTTATATGGTGTAGTTTACACAATCCAAGTGTCCAAGTAAAGTTCCAAAAACATTGTATCCATTTATACATTCAAAAATACAATTTTAAAAATGAAAAGTTACACATGCCATATGCATATATAGAACCAATATAGATCCATTTTGAAGAGGATTAAATCTCTTGAGGTGCATACCTTTTTCAAGTTTTGCACTCTAAAAGAGATTCACATATCAAGAAAATGGATCCTAAGCTTGGTAAACTGTGGTTAAAATGGATCTAAACGAAAACGTTGTTCTTTAAATCTTCTAACTTTTAGGTTTTTTTTTTAATAGTTGTATTTATTAAATTTACATAATTTTAATGTTATAAGTAAGTTGAATTTATTATTCATAATTTAGAAAAAAATATTTTAAAAAACATAAAATTACAATTTGACTAAATAATAGAACATGTTTTTAAATTAAATTTATTCATAATTAAAATTATATTTAAAACACCATAAAATCACAATTTATGGATAAGTTCCAAAAGCTTACTTTGGATAAGGAGCGAGGGAGAAAGAAAAAATACTATATTGAAGAGTTTAATCCCACTCATAATCATTAATAAAAAGCATACACAGGGGTCAATATTTATTGGAGAGCCAAAATTCTTATTGCTCAGCTAAGGATTGATTCTCATCAAGTCCGTTGTGAAACAGGGCATTGGAAAATGCCAAAAGAACTGTGGGAGGAAAGAGTATGTATTTTTTTCTCTTCCAGAAAAGTGAAAATAAAAAAACATTTCATTTTAGAATGTGAGACCTTCAAAGACAACAGGAAAAGTTATGCTGATATTCTCGCAACTAACTCTTTGGTAACCTATTCAGCTAGGAGTTTGTTGAGAAGTTGGGAGCGTTTATTGTGAGGCTTCACAGAAAAGGGTCGAATACGAGAACGATATGGAGAAGCAATTTGTCCCATAGGATATCCTTAGCCTCGTGGATGTAAAATAATCTCTTTCTTTCTCATCTTTCCAAAAGAATTTAATGAGTGACCATGTAAGTTAACCATAGTTAAGAAGTCTTTATGTCAAGGATGACCATTTCTAAACAAAAAATACCCAATAATGTCCGAGGTTGAACATGGTTTAAGGTGAGACTTTATCATAATCATTTAAAGCAATTTTGTGTGGGAGTTATCTTAAGAATCCACAAAGCCGGAATTTCTATACGAACTTGACCAAAAATTTAGATATTTTTTGTTGTATAAAAAAAATGGTTAGGTTGTGATCTAACTGTAAATTGGTTGAAAAAAATCAAAATTAAGCACATTTAATTTTTCAATTAAACATTTTATATCATTCTACCTAAAAGCTCCCCTAAGAACCTAAAGAAAATATTTAAAATTATATAATTTAATGTAAATATTATCATATTTATTAATATGCTAGCATCTGTAAAAGGCCATGCTGAAAATGGCTTGTTTAAATCAAAATTAATTTAAGGTGTTTTTTCCCTGTATAGGGAAGCACTACATCATAAGTATCATGGATTTTGAATATGAAGCTCCATAACCACATCCTAAAAATGAATATATTTAGTTTTTATTTATGATATATAAATAAATATTCGAATGCACATTACACTAATGAGAATCAACCTATGTAAATTCCGAGATGATGATAATTCATTATAGTTTAATAAAATAAGAATTATTTTCTTGTAAAAGTTTTTTGACTTTGGTAATTGAACTATTTATATTTTATTTTCAATGTCATATTATAGTGATGCATATTTATTTATGATTTCTTAGTAATTTAAATATGTGATATAATTGTAAAAAATAAGGTTATCAAGCTTTTATTAATATAAATATTCAAAGGTGATTTTTTTTTAAAATAATGCTAATTAAATGCGAATTTGATTAATTGGAAACTTTTGATAAATAACCTAAAATGTAATTATATTTAAAAAATAAAATAATTATAACATATTTTTTAAATGGTAATATTTAGTTTAAATGAAAGTGAGTTTTTTAATTGATGTGATACTTTTCCCATCACTTGAATGCTAACATTGTTAACAATTTTGTTATTATGTTTTTCTGTCTTTAATAATGAGTGAGTAAACATTTTCCCTATTTTTAATTTGAAACAATAAGTAAACACTCCTCACTCTTGATTTGAAGGAATATCTACTGAGTATATGATATGTATTTATAGTTTGGAAATTTTTCACATTATTTAATTGTTTATTTTACATATATTTATTTTGTATGTGGAATGGAGAAATTATAAATCTCAAATTCATATTAACAAAGTATAAATATAAAGGAGAGAAATTTAATATGTATAAAAAAACGATGGTTAAGAGTTTATGTTTCTTTGGTAAAATGTTATAGCCTCAAATTCAAAGAGGATTAAAATATATTTATACCTTTAAAAAATTTAAATAAAAAAATATCATATATCAATTTAATATCTAATTTAGCCATAATCTTAAAATTAAATTATTATTATTATTATTATTATTCAACAAAATTAAATATAAATAAATAACAAGATTTATTTTAATTTAGATATTAAAATTTAATTAAATATAATAATATTAAAAATATATTTCAAAACACACACACACACACATATATTACCAAGATTGAAAAACAGATGTTTCATGCGAGATAAAAAGGCGGGTTTGTTGGAAAAAAAATGAAAAGGAAATCCACCAAACAATTTACATATAACAAATATTGTCTAACATTGCATTTGTCTATTTTTTTTTGTTTACCACTATTATAAATTTTACTAAAGTCCAGGGGTTGAAATTTTTATCAGTAAAGTTTAGAGGTTGTCATTAAGTCTTTTAGGGCTAAAATTTAAATTTCATTGTACATGAATCTTTGAATTATAAATTTTAAAATTTAACCATAAATTTAAATTTCATTGTACATAAATTTTAAAATTATAAATTTTAAATTTAACCTTGAGATATTAAAATATTAATTTATTTTTAAACTAAACATTTCAGAGTGTGGGACAATAAAAGCTTATTTTAAATTATTATTAGTTATAAAAATGATTAATATATAAGTTAAACATATTTACATTTTAAAAAATATGGAACATAATTTTTAACAATAGAGATTTAATCTCTATTTTATTATGGAGATTCGTAATTTGTAAATAGGATTTGTTATAATATCATGGGCCATTACTATGGTCAATAGAAAAGTGGCTCTCATGATTGTACTATATTAGTACAACCGTATTATGAAGACCCATCTAATAACTTAACCAGAGTAATGACTGAGTTGCAAATATCTGAAAATGAAATGAAGAAGGTTCAGAGAAATTATGATGATGCTCTGAAAATTATAAAGGCCACTGAAAGGTAATTGGCTATGTCCCAAGAAAATACTTTAAAGTATAGAAATGATTTCCAGATTGCTTCCAAGAAATTAAAGAGTTGAAGGAGAAAGTGAAGGGAAATATGTCCCCTATTCAAGCTAGAGAGATAATATGGAATGATATTATCCGCAATGTGAAGAATATTTTGGAATCCTTGTCTATAGTTGCAGAGGAGAAAGCCATTTTCAGAGACCTGGAGAGTTTAATTGCTGGTAGCAAGCAGAAGCTACAACAACAAGCTCAATTTTCTAGGAAAATGATTGATTTCCTTAACTCAAGATCCTCACAAGAGTTAAGGGAATTAGGAGTTGAAGATAGAACAAAGTATGTCTTGGAAATAAATAAAATGATTTTGAAAAACTTATGCAGGAAGACAACAAAGACAAAGTTGTCAGAGGTTAAGGAAGTTATAATGAAATTCAACACTGATTTTGATAAGAGACTAGAGCACGCTTGCCCTCATGTTGGGACCAACAGAGGAATTTATTACCCTAGGATAACTATGAGACCTTACTGGTGGAGGCTAAGAGAAAAATCAACTCTACACATGAGAAAACAACAGTGCTTAAGGGGGCAACAATTGTAAACTACTTGCATAGATATTTTCAGCTATTGTGGTTAATGAGAACCCTCTTTGTTGATAGACCAACATATAACAGGATCACAAGTTTCAGAATGGCACATACTAGGTTTGTCAAGAGTCCAAGTTCAGACATGAACATTTGAAAAAAATGCAGAGAATGGATGTCACCACCAACAACAAGTGCAAAAGTTGGACCCTCAACTGCACTAGAGTCCTATCTTAGTCAGTGAATCAATGTTGCCTGTCATTGCAACAATATTTTTATAAACATTTCTGAAAATGATGTATTCATGTTTTATTTCATTTAAGAATGTAATGTTCGAAAGAACTAGCAATTTCAAAGTAGTTTAGGAGGTTAGAAGTTTTTAGCAATTGACAGTTTCATAACTATGCTTTTTGAAATTTTGTATAAAAATAATTTGGAAGAAGAAGTGAGGGTTCCGAGTTTTTGACCTCAGAAGTAGAAGTTACTTATATTTTCAATTTTCTTGGTGATTTGAATAAATATTTCAAAGTTATTCCAGACACTTGTTGAGTATGATATGTGTTTCCTATTATCTTTTCATCATAATGTTTTTCTTCTATAGACGAGAGTAATGAAACTGTTGGCCTTTAATTTTACACTTTTTTCAAATTTGAATTTTGTGAGTTAAAGTTAAAAGAACCTTAATTATGTTCTCCTCTTTTTTATGTTCCATTCCATGTTAATTCCATATTTCTTCCAAAGTCAAAGACAAAATATTCTGCACTAAGCAACCTTTTGTTAAAATCTTTTCTTCATCTTCTCTCACTTCACTACCATTAAAATCATATTCAACATTACAAGGACACTTTGAAATTTTGTTTTTCCCATAGAAGACTAGGAAAATTTGACTATATAATTAATATTTTTGAGGTTTTAAAAAGTGGGACAACAAATTAATTTCCTCACAGTTCTTAATAAATGTCTTGGACACTGACCTCTCCTCACCTAGAGGTTCTCTTCCAAGGTACAACATTTTTTGATGTCTTTTCCAGGGAACAGAGACACAAAGTTATTTTTCCCTAAATTTTTCCTTGTAGTCATTTCTTTGTCTAGTGAGAAAAGAAAGTGTCTAGGTTGAGTGTCTCACCAAGAAAGAAGTCTTTCCTCCTAGAAGGCCTCACACGAGGTCTGATATCTCACAACAAAAATCTCATGTCCTTTTTTATCCAAATAAATTAGTTTCTCGAAGAGTTTGGAAAGAAAAATCCCTAGTAACTCCAAACCCTACCTTATCAGCTCCTGGTACCAGTTCTGTTTCTCAATTTCCAAGGACCTATCATTTAGAAGAAGTTGTAAAGAACCTTGAATTTTCTCAAGAAATATTATTTTCTCCTCAGAATATTTTTCCAGAACCCACATTATAAGGAGAATATTTTGATTTTGTGTCCTTTTCTTTTCCAAATATTAAAGAAATCAAAACAATTGATTTATCAGTTTTACATCATACTCTCTACTGTCAGTCAACCAGTTCCTATTTTTGTTATCCCACCTCAACCATTTGTATTTCAGGTAGGAAATTCTTTGTTCCTCTCCCAAATCAAAATATGGCAATTCCAGCTTTTCTTTTAAATAGATATGCACCATTAAATCTTCCTCAGCCAATGAATGTTATGCCTCAAGATTATCTCAAGTTGTTACCTAGGTTCACAGGGGAAGATGAAGTAACATCAGAAAAGTATGTTTCTTCTTTTTGTGCTTTTGTTGAGAATTTAAATGTTGAATATCTAGATGTAGTAATGAGATTATTTGTACAGTCACTGGATGGAGAAGCAAGAAAGTGGTTCAAAAAACTTCCTTCTAATTCTATAAATACTTGGGAAGAATTAGAGAATGCCTTTACACAAAGATGGGGTGAAAAGAAAGATCACAGTTATTTTTTGACTGAATTTAATGCAATTAAAAGTAAACCATGAGGAAGATGTAACTGAATTCATCAAAATATTTAATAAATTGTATAATAGTTTGCCAGTGGAAATAAAATCACAACCTGCAGGACAAAAAGTGGTGATTGTAGGATCATTTGAATCTGACTTGGTTTCACTTTAAGCGAGAGGAGATATTCTACTTAAGACCAGATCCAAATTGATGCACTATAAATTGAAGCAAATTTTTTTGTTGCAGAGAAGATCAAACCAAAAAATCAAATTGAAGATAAGAACAAAAGAAAAGAAGAAGTGAAGGCTGGTAGTTATCCTAAAGATTATCATGCACAAAAACTTGATGAAATGAATAAAGTCATTAAGAATCTGTCTAATAAGCTTGTGAAACTGGAATTAGAAAATAAAAACCCTTTGAGGAAAATTCAACAAGGACAAAACATAAATTTTAATTCTCGGTTCGGGAGACAACCATTGCAAATTATGCGAAGAGATAAAAAGACCAAGATCAAATACAACCACCTCTATATATTGAATATGAATGGGAGGAAGCAGTGGAGTAAACCCTTAAAGAATAAGAAAATTAAATTTCTACTTTGTATGAGGAGGAGGGAGAAGTAGCCATAAATGAGGGTTCAAATTTGGAATCTCAAGTCTCTCTGGATGATGAAGAAATTGAAAAACACTGTGAGAAGTTTACAAACTTTATGCAAGAAGAATTGTGTAGACAATATGATATTAGGGCAAGGAAGAGATCAAGAATTCAAGATAGTGCAAAGGGGAAAACTAATTAGACAGTTCAACATCAATCTCAAAACAAGTTGATAAAGGAAAACAACCAATGAATACAATCCCAACAGTCTCAGTTTCGCAAGGAGAACGTTCCAACAGTAAGGAGACACAAGAGTGTTGCACAAATTTGTTCAACAACATGTTTTCAGTTCCCAAAATGTGTCAAATCAGAAGTTAAATGAAGAGGAACAATTGAAAATAGTGAAGGAGGGCCATTCTTTTAATTTATCAAAAGAATTAGAAAAAATTAAAGCTCCAATTCCTTTGGCTGTGTTAGTGAAAATTCGTAATTACAAAAAGAAAGTCTCTAATTTTATAAATCTTACACAAGACTATCACTCAGCTGATGTAGTCAATTTGCAACAGGAAAGACCAGTGGTGATGTTTGGCCCTCATGTAGAAGAACAAGATTCTTCTACACCTCCTTTTAATATTTCTGTAATGCCCCACTTAAATCTTATCCTACAAATTGTGTTAATATTTACATTATCTGAAAATATTGAGAAATATTGGTCATAAAATAAATTTATGATTTCCATTATTCAAATTCCCCACTTACCTTCTCAATTTGAATATTATGTAGGATATGGTCTCCTTCCATTAATTCAAAATATATTTATTCATTTCACATACCCCAATGTACCCTCACATTTACTTGGGAGAAGACATAGTCCTCTCCATCTTATCATCAATATATATTTATTCATTTCACATTCCCCAATGTACCCTCACATTTACTAAGGAGAAGACATGGTCCTCTCCATGTAATTACACTTCACATTCCCAAATGTACTTTTCAGATTTACTTGGGAGAAGACATGATCCTTTCCCATTAAATCCTCAATTTTATATTCATGTCACAATTCCAAATGTACTCCTAGCTTAGAAGAGAAGTCAACCAAGGATGGGTGAGAGTTAATGACATTAATGAGAGGTGGTTGAGGAAAGAGGGTATAAAAAGGGAAGGGGGAAGGAAGAAAAGGGGGTGGGGGAGTCTTGCTTGAATTGTGGGGGTTGGTTGTGATTGTTTGGCCTTGTTATGATTTTGGGGAGACCTTGGAAACCTGTGGAGGTTTCTTGGGTTTGAGAGGAGGAAAGTATCATTATCTAGTTTTGCACATTCTTCTTGAGGACACACTATATCTGGTTGGACTTGGGCACGGAGGGCTAGGGAACCTGTGGAGGTTTCCTGGGCTAGGAATTTGTTTCCTAGTTGGCTGGGAGGTAAATCCGGTTGGGTCGGTCAGAAGGAGTGTTCAGCTGGAGCTATAAGACAAAGGTATCATCATCAACCGTCAGAACAGGTATTTTTCCATGGACTACTCTTGTCAAGTTGATATCAATAGAATGCTCACCTTAACTTATGTCGCTTATGATAAAATGATAAGATGTTAAATGTTTAAAGCTATGTGAGAAGACCAACAAGTTCTTTTATTTTTAACTTTTAAACCAGCGGGAAAATAGATCTATTAGTGTATAATAGGTTGAGGCTCTCATAATAGGAAACAGGCCCTTACAATTTCTCTTCTTATGCATACTTTCATTCTTCATAATTTTATGTTTGACTTAGTGGCTTCTCATAATTTAATGCCACTTTCAGTTATGAAGCAACTAAATTTGCAAATTACAAAACCTTATAAAGACCTTTATTCATTTGATTCAAAAAAGGTCAAATGTGTGGGATTGATTAAATATCTGGTGGTTTCATTGGCTCAAATCCCATCTAGGAGTATTATGATGGATGTGGTTATTGCAGATATTCTAGCTCAATTTGGAATGTTTCTCTCTAGATCTTGGGGAGACAAGTTAGGAGGAGTGCTCAAATTAGATTTCACGTATGCTATTATTCTATTTTTTAGTGGATAAGAAAGGAGGTTATATCGAGAGACCAGGTTTTTGAAGACCATCACCAAGGAGGGTTCAAGTAATTCTCCTGTTTACAGTCAGGAAAAGGATGACTTTTCCTGTTTCATGTTGTAAGAATCTCAGGAAATTGTTGAAGACATAGAAGTGCAGCTCCCTTCAGCAAGTAAAAGTAAGGAGCTAGTAGTTAGTGGAGTTTGGAAGTTGTATTTTGATGGTGCATATTCAAAAGAAGGGAATGGAGTTGGAGTTCTTCTGCTTTCTCCAAAAGGTCATATTATTCCCTTCTCTTATAAATTAGAATTTGACTCCACTAATAATATTACTGAATATGAGGTTTTGGTTCTTGGTTTACAAGCTGCAAAAAATTTAGGAATACAATGTATTTATGTTTTTGGGGATTCTGAATTAGTGATTAAACAAATCAAGAATCAATGCTAAGCCAAACATCCAAGGTTTAAAGCATACAGGAATGAAGTGTGGGATTTAGTGGATAATTTCTTTTATGTTTTTAATATATAGTTCCTACCTAGGGAAGGCAAAGACTAGCTAATTCATTAGCAATTGCAGCTAGTAATTTTAAGCCTCCATTGAACCCCAGGCTCAAGTATGAAGTGGAAATTAGGAATAGATCTTCCATTCCAGACAACATAAAGTATTGGCAGGTTTTCGAAGATGAAGAACATATTAAAATATTTCTGGAAATGGTAGGTGAATTTTTAAATTTGGAGATTGACCAAGAGGATGAAATTGAAGAAGTTCAAGAAGAAGAACCAAGCAGTAAATTACCTTTTAAAGATTCTGTAGGAGATCAGAAGATAATGCAACTTAAGAACAATGTGATCCCTAAAGGTTTGGTACCCTTGGAAATATTGTTTAATGCAAATGATGTTGTTGTTAATGCAAAGAAAACAAATTTGGAATATGATCTTGAAGACTGCAACCTTGGAATAGAGCAACAACCAAAGTTGGTGAGATTGGCAAGGGATATTCCAAAAGAATTCAAATAGAGGTATGTAGATATTTTCAAGAAATATGTTGATGTGTTTTCATGGTCTTATGAAGACCTGAAGACTTATGATACCAACATTATTCAACATAAAAATCCTTTAAAAGCAGGGATTAAGCCATATAAGCAGAAATTAAGGCAGATTAATTCTTTGTTGCTTCTATCAATTGAGAAATAAATTAAGAATTTATTGAAAGGTAATATAATTTTTCATCTTAGATATTATAATTGGGTGGCTAATTTAGTACCTGTGAGGAAGAAGAATGGGGAAATTTGGTTATGTATTGACTTCCAAAATTTGAACACAATATCATTGAGGGATAATTATCCTCTCCCTAAAATGGATCACATTTTGAAAAAAGTAACAGGATCTTCTAGATTATCAATGATTGATGGTTTTTCAGGCTATAATCTAATTTCAGTGCAGCCAGAAGATCAGAAAAAGGAAGCATTTACAACTCCATGTGGTACTTTCATGTATGCAAAGATGCCTTTTGGATTAATGAATGTTGGTGCTACCTTCCAGAGGGCTATGGATATAGCCTTTGTAGGTGAAAATGAGAAGTTTGTGGTAATCTATTTGGATGACATTAAATTTTTTTCCAGGTCAGATGAAGAGCATTTGAAACATTTGCAGCAGACTTTTGAAAAATATAGAAGGTATGGCTTATCTTTAAACCCTAAGAAATCTCATTTTGTTTTGAAAGAAGGAAAATTAATTGGTCATATTGTATCTAAAGAAGGGGTTAGGATTGATACAAAAAGAGTAGAAGAAATTAAAAACATACCTATTCCAAGGAGTAAAAAGGAGATCCAATTTTTTTTGGGAAAAATAAATTTCCTCAGAAGGTTTGTCCCAAATTATGCAGAAATTATAAAAGAAATCACTGACATGTTAAAAAATGATGAAAAATTCAGGTGGACCACAGCTGCCAGAGAATCTTTCACAAGGATCAAGGAAGCCTTTCAAGAAGCCCCAGTATTGGTGAGTCCTGATTATGAGAATCCTTTTCAAATATTTTCATTTTCTTCTCCTTTTACTCTTGTAGCAATACTTTTACAAAGAAATCAAGACAATGACGAACAACCAGTAGCATCTTTTAGTAGGGTGTTAAGGAATGTAGAGCTAAAGTATAATATCCTAGAAAAGCAAGCATATGCTTTGGTAAAAGAACTAAAGGCTTTTAGATTTTATGTTCTCCAGTCTCAAATTACTGCATATATTCCTAGTGCTGCTATCAAAGACGTGTTGACTCAGAGTGACAGTGTTGGAAAAAGAGGAAAGTGGATAGCGAAGATCCAAAAGTATAACATGGAAATTAAACCAACTAAGCTGGTAAAGGGAAAATGATTAGAAAAAATCCTGACAGAAGCTACTTATCAAGCTATGGGAATCGATTTGCTGGCTTAAGTTACTGAATCCAAGACTAAAGAAGAACAAGGTAAGAACATAGAACTTGATAACACAATTCAATATAAGTATATTTGTCCTTAGTTGTATAAAGATATTTTCCATTATTTGTGTTTCCTTTGCTGTCCTACTTCTTTAAATAGAAAAAAATACAAATCTCTCATAGTCAAATCTCAAAAGTATGTAATAACAGATGGAAGGTTGTATTGGAAGGATCCTGCTGGTATCTTATTTCTCTTTTTAATAGAAGGAGAGACTATAGATATTTTCAATGAGTATCACGGATGTCTTTGTGGTGGTCATTATAGTTGAAAGGTTATAACACATAATATCTTGAAGGCTGGTTTCTTTTGTCCCTCATTGTTTTATGATGTTTATAGACTTGTAAGAAGTTGTGAAAAGTGTCAAATGTTTGCTGAAAAGAAGAAATTGGCACCATTACCATTGATTCTTGTGTTTACAGAAGAACAATTTAGACAATGGGGTATAGATTTTATAGGGGAGATAAATCCACCTTCTAGTGTACAACAGAAATGGATCATAACAGGTACAAATTATTTTACTAAATGGGTGGAAGTTGTTCCAACTAGGAAGGAAAATGATTCAATGGTAATCAAATTTCTGGAGGAAAATATTTTCACTAGATTTGGCTGTCCAAAGAGGTTAGTGACAAATAATGCTCAAGTGTTTAGATTTTCAAATTTGATTGACTTTTGCCAGAAATATAATGTGATACTCTCTCATTCTACCACCTATCATCCTCAGGGGAATGGCTCTAGTTGAATCTTCAAATAAAGCTTTGGTAAAGGTACTTAAGAAAACTATTGCAGAAAATAAGAAAAATTGGGATTCAAAGCTGAAATTTGCCTTATGGGCAAATAGGGTCACTACTAAGAGGTCAATTGGAAAGTCACCTTTTGAGTTGGTATATGGAGCAGCCGCCTTGTTTCCCATTCAATTAGCAAAACCAGTTTTGGTACTTATCCAGGATGCTCAACACTTATCCATTACAACAACAATGGAAATGCAATCTTAGCAAAATTTTCTATAAATTGTCTCTAATAACCTTCCTTCCCAAAATGCTACATACCTCCTTCTACATCTTAGGAGAGTGAATTCTTGAAATTGCCTCAACTTTTGTTGGATCAACCTATAATATACCTATAGTAGAGAGATAGTGTCCTAAAACAATGCCTTCAGTCATCATCATGTGGCACTTTTCAATACTAAGACAGAGGTTAGGATGTATACAATGCTTAAGCACCTTTTAAAGGCTATGCAAGGCTTCATCGAACTCATCCCCATAGGGTGTAAAGTCATCCATAAAGATTTCCAGATAGTCATTGACCAGATAAGAAACGATTCCTAACACTGCTTGCTGGAAGGTTGCAAGTGCATTACAAAGTCCAAAAGTAAGGACCCTATAGGAAAATGTACCATAGGGGCATGTGACGGTAGTCTTGTCCTAGTCCTCAGGGGTAATATGAATCTGATTATAGCCATTAAATCCATCAAGAAAACATAATTTTTTTTACCAAACATAGTATCTAAGAACTGATTAATAAAAGGTAGTGAGAAATGGTCTTTTTGAGTGCTTTTGTTAAGCTCCCTATAGTCAACATGAAACCTCCAATTTCCATTCTTTTTTGGAAAAATAGGAAGTGGAGATACCCATTGACTGTCATAGATTTGATAGATGAAGTTTTCATTTAAGAGCTTTAAAAGTTATTCCTTGAGATCATTCTTCAAGGTTGGGTTAATTCTTCGTTTAGATTGTTAGATAGTTCAAGGTCCTTTCTTTAGATATATATGATGAGTACATAAAGTAAAATGGATACCCTTCATGTCCTTCTAATCCTACACAAAGGATTATTTATTCTTTCTCAGTAACTACACTAACCTCTCCTTTTGCAGAGGATATAAATTAGGATTACTATTTAATGCCTATCCATGCTCTATCAACACCAGGACACCTTAATACTAGGGGTCATAGGTATTTCTTTTATGATAGGATCATTAAAAGCCTCTTCTTCATTGGATGTGTCTATTACAAAACTTAACATATGCTATGTTGATGGCGTAACAACAAAAGGGTCATTAATGAAGTTGTTAATAGTATTGTCCTCATCCTCTTTTTCAAAATGTAAAGCTTTTCCTATAGTGAGCAGTGGACATGTATCAACTTCCTCTGGTTCAAACTCAGACCATAAAGGATTCTCTTATTCCAAACTCGACTTAGCTGGAGGTTAAAGAACAATATCCTTAGTAGTATTCCCATTAGATATGGCCATACACCTATATATACATCCAATAAAGGCATCTGCAATCCCCAGCCATGGCCTGCCTAAAATCAAAGGATGTCCCCCTAGGCATGTCTTAGGTTGTAACACTACAAAATCTATTGGATACTGCCAAGAATCTACTGAAATAATAACTTCCTCCAATATTCCTTCAAGTCAAATCTTGGACCTATCTTTCAATTCTAAAACAGTAGGAGTTGGTAAGCCTAAGTAGTTCAACAATTTCCCTAGTTATTGTGTTAATTGTTTCTCCTAAATCATCTAGGTTATTTGGAAGAGTTGTTCCTCCAATATGGACAACTATTGTTTGGTTCCCAGAATCTTCATATTTAGTAGGTGTATTATCCCCTAAAATTGGCTTTGATAATTTTCCAATTACATGTACAGAAGGTGGATCCCAACGTTTCCTACCTGGATCTTTGACACACAATTCTCTACCTATTTTATAATAAATTGGAACATCTTAGATTGCTTGAAGTAAGGGAATCCAGACATGCAAGTTTTTCAACTTCTTCAATAAATTAGATTTAGACTGAAGAGTAATTTTTGACTTTAGTTAATCTTTCAAGATAAGGGGGATGCAAAGAAGTCTCATTACTAGCAGTTGTTACATATCTCGCAGTTGGGGTAACGTTAGTCGTTATAGTGACATCAAATATATTTTTGGTTGTCACAATTGTATTAGCAGTAGCAGAAACTGTTACAGCCTCATGAGTATTTTCAACTATTCCAGTGCTAGTAGTAACATCGATTGCTACAACGTGTTATTTTTATAAAGTTCCTTGAATTAATTTTTTGTTGAAAATGTAGCAAGGAATGGCTTCTTCGACTTATGTCTTAGTCAAAGATGTCAATTAGAATTCAATCTCATAGTTACTTGAGTTATTAATTAGTTGGCATGCGTGTTGTGGCCTATCATTGAGTTATTGTCATTTAATTCAAGTTATACAGCTTTTAGTGAGTTGTGGACTAGTTGATGGCTAAAATTAGCTATCTGTTGGATTTAACTCTAGTGTCTATCAGTTAGATAATCTCTAGTTATAGAATAGAGATAAACATGAGCTTACTTGAGTAGTTGAATTTGTGTTAGCTAAACTTACTCTCAACTAACTGCAACACCTGCTAAATTTAGTCCTAGTAGGTCATGAAATTTGAATTACCTATTGAGATTGGATGAAGAAACATTTGTATTTATTTATTGTACACGTATTTTTGTGTGCAAGGCTTGAGGACGGAGCAAAGCAATTTATCTTGATAATTGCATAAGAAAATATGACAAATTCCTATTTTTAGGGGAGGATTTGCACTAGGAAATAGGAGATTCCTAACAGGTCTTATTTTCCAGGAAATTCTTGTGGAGAGTTGAACAATATTGTAGGGAGCTTCAAGCTTGAAGTAGATTCGATGTAATAGATCATATTAATCATTTGATTCAATGCAAGTAACCAAGAGGTTTTCCCAGTTGGGTTCCCCATATATATTGTGTGTCCTATGTGTGATTGTGTTTCTATTCATTGTCTTCTTTCTGCAATTTGTTTGTAGAGAAATCTTGTGTCTTTTGTGATCAAATATTCTCTCATTAGCAGTAGCAAGGTTTCAAGAATTTTGTACAGTTTTCTTCTCTTGATGGATTTTCTTCCTCATTTTCTATAATGAGAAGATAAATAGTGGGGTTTACTATCCTTCCTTATCGTAATTGTATTTCATTGCATTCAACATGTGAGATATAGTAAATAGGGAGAATTGGCATTTAAAATTGTTGCACTACCTTATTATTTGGATTAGGGTTAGTTTGTATAGGTAGTTGGGGGTGTAATGGAGGACCACTCATAGGCACATTGGAGGGAAGTTGTAACTACTATTTTTGCATCGAATTTGAACAAGAATTTGGTTAGGGAGAAAAATCCCTCACCATGGTTGAAGCCATGGGGTAGAAGGCCATTGAGGCCAAGGCATGTCATGGATCTACTAGGCATTGCATTGGTTGGGGAACTCACTGAGGACTACACATGTCAAACAAAGAATTAAAAGAAGAGAAGGGTTCTTACACCATACTTGATGACTAAGGTTGCTAGGGATTTTGGGTCCCAATAAAATATGTTGCTTCAGTATCTTCCATTGTCTCCTTAGAAATTTCTTTTAATCCGAGTAATGGGGAGTATTGTTCTATAGAATGATTTCACTCACATATATTATAGTTATTAAGTGGGAACTCCCTTATAGGATTTTTCTTCCTACATGGAGAGAAGAATATAGCCAAATCTTGTTATACATCATTATATTTCTATTTCACCTACAACACATCAAGTTGAGAGGATAACAATATCATAATGTTAGTTTTCAAATTCTCCAGCAGTTTCCCAATTTCTCTCATGTTTCCCCACTATTGGTTGATTTTAATATCCTAGTAGAAGTGAGTAGAAGCATCATGTGTCATAGTCATGTCTCTTATTGATGATATAGAACTTCTTTGACAAAGTTAAACAATTTCCTCATAAGGTTCCTTGGATATATCTCCTTTCCCCAAAATATTTAGCATGTCAAGGAATTCATCCCACATTCCTCTTATTAGAATTGTTTTAATTATTTCCTTGTCCAGATTACTATGTTGAGACCTCTATAGATTGTAGTGAAGGCATTCAACTTACTCTTCCAAGTTTTCATTTTTTGTTTGACTTATCCTGAATAACTCTTCCCTCTGATCTCTAGACTGACTGTATTCCTAATGATTTTATAGAAAGGTCTTCTTCATCCCATCCCAAGAGGTAATGGATGCCCCACCAAGTCCCATAAACCATCTTAGTGTATCTCCCTTTAGCATAGTTTGGAACAATTTTAATTTGTATTCATCGATGGTGTAATCATAGCTCTAACATAGAACATGAAATTCAAAGATAAATATATCTAGATATTCAGTAATTGTACCTTGAAAACTAGGAAGTGCATACAAAGGGATGTTCTTCATTGGGGTATGTCCCTAGAGATTTCCAATGGGGAACTCAAAGGTGGTAACTAAGTTACCTACCATTTGGTTATGCCTAAAATATTGAGGTTTTTTTACAACTATTACAGGCATCTCCCATAACGGAGGATATTTCTCTCTTTTTTATGGTGAGGGTTGCTAAGGTTGTTTAAGTTGTTCAAACTATTCAGGTTGTTCAAGTTGTTCAAGTTGTTCAAACTTTTCAGGTTGTCCAAGTAATCCTATTGATTTCACAACACCCTTTTCAACAGAGTGTTTGGCAACTTGTTTCACAACACTACCTAAATCCATGATGCAATGATCAATTGGTCATTCTCATGGAATTGATTCTAAATCACGTTAATCCATGTACCCTTGTCCTTCTATCAAGCCTTGATATCCTTCCTCTACTGATACAAATGGACTAGAAACTCTTGGGCTTGTCTCTTAGATTGAAGGTTCATAAAATTCCACCTTCTTAATATGTGTACCCAACATAGATGACTAAGATGTTGGCCTCTATAGAGCAGTTTTACTTGATCCTTTCTTATTATATGTTGCTCCTCGAGCAGATGATAATGCTTCAAATTTTGAGATTATCTTTTGTATGTATGTTACTCTTTCCAAATCTTGATTCTTCTTTTTCTCTCACTTCCTCTTCTACTTGCATGGTTAGTTTCTTTGGGGGCACCGTATTTTTTTTCTTCACTATTCATGCAATGCAATCCTATGTGCCTTGACTCCTCACGAGGCTGAGCACACTTTAGTATGTTGAATGGATGCACATGTTCTTAACTATTATCTTACCACCCATAAACCTCAGATCTAAGTAGACATCTAACACACTTTCAATCAATGCATGCGACAATGCTAGTCACACACATGCACCTATAACATCCTCCCCAAAAATGACACCAAAATGTTGGGTGTATAAATTGTCTATTTAATTCAAAACCATCAATTTGACTCACACATAAATTATTAATCTGAATTGTATGAATCACACATAACTTGCAACTGAGAGGAAATAAATATACTAGTACGATACCTCTCTAACCAGTGATCCCTACTAAGAAGGAGGGCACTTCCTCCTTAGCAAGGTTGGTGATTTACACAACACACAAGTTAATCAGTAAAGAGATATAGAGCCATGAATGGTAAAGAGCTGCATTAATGAAAGTTGAAATACAAGAATACAATGATGGTGCTTCCTCCCTCTAATCTCTATCTCTACATGCCCTACGGGCTAGGAGTACATTATTTTATAATTTAATATTACATTCTTATTCTCAAAAAGCAAGGTCATCATGAGAATCACTTGATTCTCATGTTATCTAAATCAATATTATACAAAAATTGTCTTGTAACAAATTGTCTTGATTGAAATAGAGTTGTAGCATCTTTCTAAATTACAATGGTTTATCATTTGGAAATCCCTATTGGTCGCCACAATTGTTGTTCTTTTAACCCTATCTTTGTCCTAACTACACTACCTAAACCTTTGTTTTACAATCAAAATTAAACCTTTATACGCGATTTTTGGTCTTTCTCCGTGATTTTATTGAATGTGGATCATAGGGGCTTATTCATTATTAAAAAGGTTAAATATATTTAAATTCCTTTGTAACTTACCTTTTCATATTTCCTTAAGGCATGGTGAGTAAATGTTTACTCTAAAGTGAAGTTCAGTTGGTGCAAGATTATAGTTGTTGTACCGTCCAATTTTCCTGTACCAAGTGGATAGCCAAACGATTCATTCCGGATTGACTCCAAAAATATCATATTTGTTGAGGAATGGCACGCACCTGCCGCTGAGAGTTTGTTCCATTTTTTTTGCATCAAGATTGGAGCGTTATGGATGTGCTAAAGATGTAGGATCTGAAGTTCTCGTAATGTTTGTCATTCCTATACCGTCCATTGTTCTTGTACTAACCACGTACCTGTACCAATCGTTGTTCCTGTACCGTCCGCTCTTCGTGCACCAGGTGGACAGTCAACTGATTGACTCCTAAAATATCATATCTGTTAAATATTGGTGCACATCTCTCGTTGAGGGTTTGTTCCATTCTCTATATTAGGCTTGGAGCGTTATGAATGAACTAAATATGGAGGTCAATCATTGTTCAAACATATTTTTCTGTTAATTTTCATTACGGCCAAGAGCATAGTTTTATGTATAAATTAGGGATTCTAAGGTGGACTTAGGGGGCGATACTCTAAAAAAAAAATTCTCGCACTGTAATTTTGTGTCGCCATACTTCTGGGCTAGATCTAGCAATCCACGATGTGCATTTTCAATTATTGAGTTTAATACAAGAAGCTACGCCAATTATTCATTCCATGTTCTAATATTTTAGGTGATGCGTTATTTGAGCAGTTGATTTGATCTCGCCATAGGGAAACATCTTGTTGGCTAGGGCTCATCCAACCCAGCTCGTTCTCCCTTTTCCATGAAGTGTGTTAAACTTATTTTTATGCAAGATTTGAGCAGGTAATATTTTGTTCTTTTATAGTTAACAGGCTTTGACTTCTTTATAAGCTGTGTGATTCAGATCCGAAGTGTGCAGGCTTGGGTGTGTTTATTTCCTGCCTTTCATGTTAACCATACTTTCCTTTGATGTGTTTTTAATTTCATTTCTGCAAGAGGAGTGCGTTTTGGTTACTTGCATCGGTGCATTTTCATTTCTGCAAGTGAAGGTTTCTTAGTTTACTTTTGCAAGTCCGTTTATTTCCCACAAGTTCATTTTCTTTCTCCTGCAAATCGTGTTTTATTTATGAGTGAAGTTTCCAAGCATTCTCAGCATGAAATTTTGGTTTAGAATTAATTTACGTTTATGAGTTTTAATGAAACACTATTTGCTTTATATATATCTGTGCTTGCACTCATTCCCCTTGTGGAAGTAACTCAGTTTAACACAAAAATTATTGAAGGGACTGTTAGCCTCCTGTTGCAACAGGTATTCATCTTTCATGATCGACATTTTTACATGCCAAATATGTCATGCTTTGCATGCTGCAATGTTCCATATTTCCTTAAGAGGCTAAAGAAGATCCCATGAAAGTGTGCTAGTCTAAATGCCACTGCTGTATTCCAAATTTTGATGAGTTAATCCATTTTTGATGAGTTTTAAATTAAGGGGAAGGCCAAACAACTTAATCTTGGCCTCCCTAGGTTTCAATGTCTTGTTGTAGAATATAGAGAATGAATATTTGTACAAACAGCTTAATCTTGGCAGATTTGTAGATAGGTAGAGAAACAAGGGTGCTCAATAGCTTAATCTGAGCCCCTGGATGCAATAAGTGTAGATTTAGATAGGAGGATAGCTGAAAGAAAAGAATGAAAAGTTGGGTATGCTAGTTCAAGTGCACCCAAACCAAAAGAAGAGAAAATTCTAGGGGAGTAGGCCGGGTAGGTAGTTTTGTGGTTGTGGAATCATGGCTTGTGATCCATTTCATATTTTCAAGTATCATATCTATTCATATCACAAGTTTGAGGCAGTTTTCCATTTGAAGGACTTCAAGCGAGGCATGTTTAACTTCCCCTTCCTCCTCTTTCCCCAAATCACTCACTAACTTCCCCTAAAGAGGTCAAGATCTGCTTGATACCTCTTAGATTCATCATGTTCATATCATTTGCCTTGGTAAAGATCTGCTTTACTCAAGGAATGTTCATGCTTTCTCCACAACTCTTATATCTCCTTGATAGCCTAAGATTTACATACTTAGCGCTTTTTATTATCATTATCATGTTAACTACTAACTTTACTATGTAACTCCCTATCTATTTCCCCTCCCCTTACTAAAACTATGTTAAATAACTCCCCATATACTTATCCCCTCCCCCTGGTTGAAAAATAACCATAAGTACACTTGGGAATTGCTAAGTTTATCTGAAACTTAGAAAGAACCCTCATTGCCCCCCTCAAACCATCTTCTAATGCATTTTGGACTCCTTCCGATGCATAAAACCCTTCATCACTCAATAAAACCTCCCAAATGCTTTTTGACTCCTTCACAAAGCATAAAATTCCCTTCATGTGTATAAAAACCATCTTATTTGACTTGTTTTCACCTTCTCAAGGCATAAACCCCTTGTTTGGCCTTAAAACCCTTCTCAAACCGCATAAAATTCCTCTTAAGTTCCTATGGACTCCTTCCAAGGCATGAAAATCCCAAGAAATCATGCAAAAAACCATGAAAATCCCTTAAAAATGCATTAAAAGTCCCTTTTAAGGCTTTCGGACCCCTTCCGAAGCCTCAAAAACCATTCAAAACATCAAGAAAAGCTCCTCCGAATTCATAAGCCTTAGCCTTTTTATAAAAACATGGGTTCGATTGCAAAAGGGGTCTTTGGGACCCCCTCCGATGCGATATCGCAGTCGGGAGGGAGGTCATATATTAAAACAATGCATATACGGGAAGCCCGAGTCTTAAGCGCCGATGCGATATCGCCTATCGGTGTATCGCAAACCTTGTGGTGTAAATGCATGTGTTATGATAGGCCGCCGATCGCTGATTGCGATATCGCATCGACAATCGGCGGTGGCATAAATTATATATATCATACGAACCCACCCATCCGCCGATTGTGACATTCGTTTTACATCGCATTTGTTTTATATATCACATATATGTTGTGTTATCACATCGCTCCATTGTTATGACCGAACCCCGGTCCTCTCTGATCCGCGATCGATCGGGAGCCGTTGGATCAGGCCCCGGATCAACGGCTCTGATCCAATCGCTCGCCCGCCATCGCTCCACTGCATATGTTATGTTGCGCCATTGTTTGCCCGATGGGCGATCGCCGATGCGATATCGGCGATCGGCCCATCGGCGTTTCCATAATATGTTTAAGTGCCGCTCCCCGATGTCCGCCGATCAGCGATTTTGCGATATAATCTGGGCCATTGGATCGGCTCGCGCCGGATCCAACGGCCAGTATTTAAGCTATTACACAGTGTTGCGGCAGTGCCAATTTTCGGTGAAAATTCATATTTTTAAAGCATTTGCGTCTTATAATAAAAAGGGCCATTTTTAAGGTTTTATGTGCGGCGCCCCGCGCCGCCACAGCTGCAAGGGATACGAAGCATTCCTCGGCTATATTACATCGCTCATCGCCCAGAATACCTCCAAAAGCATGATTTCGCCATCGGCTTGCCTCCAGTGCTCCTCAAATCACCCGGGTTGCATAGTTATCATTTTTTGAAGTATTTTTGGATCGGCAAGGGCCGGTAACAGTTCTAAAAGCGGCAGAGGGCCGAACAACGGCCATAAAGTGTCGATTTGACAGCCAGAGCAGATCGGAGGCCAAGAAGGGACCAGGTGCACGCCAAAGCATTTCAAGGAAGCGACAGAGAGTATCAGAGATGGTTTTCAGTTAAAGATCTTTATGTTCCAAAGTAGGTGAAACAAAGGAGGCCCAAGCAAAATCAATGCAACAGCTCTGAGCCATAAAGGGCTCACCCACTTCTAGTTTTTGGCTTTAAGGCCACTTGAAGGCACAGACAAGGTTTTGAGACCAATTATTACAAAGCAACGTATCCATTCAATTATTTGGGCAGCGCTGCAAGCCCAATGCACAGTTATGACAGCACAGAGGACAGCGCGTGCCTCAAGAGTCCATGTGTATTCATTTTGATGGCTGCTGTCTCATGAGCAGCCTTAGATCAACATTTTAGAATGCCAGCTGCCCCAGCGCAGCCCTTATGGATCCTTCATGCATTTATGTTTCAACACATAGTAGGACTAATAGCATTGATTTCCACAGATCGGTTTTAGATCTGTTTCGAGATATTTTGGGAGATTTTTCTCCCTTGACATCTGTTCAAGGGCAAGTCTGTAAATATTTTTCTTTATATACCACCCTCTGCACTGTTTTAAGGGTTGGTTGGTTGATTCGCTCCACTAGAGACTCGCTCTGTATGTTTGATGATTTCTTTAATCAAAGACTGCTAAAAGCTTGGAAGATGGACTGTTTACTGTGTTATTAATGTTTTCAAGAGTGAATTATGGAATTCTTGTGCTGCAACATGACTCAATAAGTGTTTCCCACCTCTGTTTTCCATTGATATATGTTCATATCATACATATGTCACCATCTAAAATAGCAGGAAAAATGAATAGCTTAGACTTTGTTTAACTGCACTCTATGCTCAATTTATGTTGTTTCTTTATGTTTTCATCTGAATTGGTAATGAATATGAATTCCCTTTGGCTCATATTTCCCCTAATTCACCCATGTTTGACAGTTATCTAGGGATTTTCTACTGCTCCTAGATAGAGCTCATTCACCTTCCCTCTGTTAAGCTGAATGAGAGATTCTTAATTGCCTCTCATTCCTTAACCTTCAATCCATCTCCATTTAGCTTGAATGTTGTTTCATGTGTAGCTATCTTGCTCCATATTCCTCTTGTGACCAAGAAAACGCACCAGCAGTCCTACTCCTTGACTCTGTTAGTGTCGGTCATGATGCCCTCCATCGGTGATCAAAAGCTCTTTGCATGTGCATAGGTAGGTGTCTCATCAGTATCAGTTTTGCATCCCGTTAGGCATGCCATAAAACTGATGGAGGAGCTAGTCCTTGTTCCCTTCTTGGCTTTGCTGGATCAGGTCATATCATAATGAGGTTGGGTCATACTTGTTTTTATTTTTGTCTTGAGGTCCCAAGTCTTAGGTCTAGGGTTTTGGTCAAAAATCACTGCAAGGTCATGAGTCAAAGGTCCATGAGTGCCCAGCAAGCCAGAAGGAGGTATGTACATATGTTCCATTGATATTTTTCATCAGGTACAGCTCATTTATACCTTGGATTTAAAAACCCTGT
The DNA here is from genome assembly GCA_031772625.1 of Pinus tabuliformis. Lineage (NCBI taxonomy): Eukaryota > Viridiplantae > Streptophyta > Pinopsida > Pinales > Pinaceae > Pinus > Pinus tabuliformis. The sequence continues at coordinate 60,858,654 of CM062814.1, read as the reverse complement.
TTTTAAACCCAAGGTCATGTGAAATTTGCAAAAAATAAGGAAAATTTTCAAAATTCTTCAAGATGCCGGCAATAACCCTGGTCTCCCTCGCCAGAGTCCATCAGATGGTCAACCTGCAAAAAGAATGGAGTTAAAGCACTCAAAATATCAAATTCGGGACAAAGTGAAACTCAAAATAGTGTTAAAAGTGAATGTCAAAACAAAAACATTAGAGAGTGGGTTTTGTAAATTAATTTTTTCAAATTGAACCTACAAGAGGTAAATTTCCCTCTAAACATCTTCATTATGCCTCTATGAGCTAGCAAAGAAGAGCAAGAGGGCGGAAAGAGAGAAAGAGGGTGAATTGCAGAAAAATTAAGGAGATTTCTGGTGCGCGACCACTCGGGCAGTGTGCGCAACCACCTGGGCGGTGCGCGACCACTCGGGCTCCCACTCACAGAACCTTCTTAAATCCACTCAAAATTGCGTTTTGGTTTGCTAATTGCTCGAGGTAGGCCTCTCTAATGTATTGAATGTTTGAAACATGGATGATGAGCTTGTGTTCATGCATTTTTACCATCAAAAATATGAAGAGAAATAGGTTTAGTGATTGTTTGTTCATGTAGGCAATTTTGCTAAGGTTGGTGTTTGCTTTCAAGGTTTTTAATTCCTCTTTATTCCCTCCATTACTCCTATTAGATTTACAATTGTCATAATGTGTCTCTATCTCATCACATTTGCAATGAATATCAATTCCCCATTCCCTATACCTAAAACCCTAATTCCTTCCCCACAGCAATATTATAAAAAAAAATATATATATAAAAACACAGCAAGAATCAAAATAGTGATGTGTAAAAGGAAAGAGCAATTGCAATGGTAAAAATAATAAAACAAAAAGACAAAAAACAGAGGAAAAGATTACTATGTATAGCCAAGCCATTGCAAGAACAAAAGAAACTTATTGCTGTGCATAGTCCTCACAAATACAGTGAAAAGAAGGCTGTGTTATTCATAACAAAAACAAAGCAAATACAGCTGTACATATTTATTAAAGGACATGCTGCTCTGAAATACTGTTTGCAAAAGAATGTTGCTGTGTCTCCAAAACCTAACCCTAGGCATCCTTTTCCCTTCTATCCCCCTAATACCCTTGATGCAATGCATCTCCTTTCTCTTTTGAATTTGTTAAGTAAAGCCCTCCTCCCCTTATGACAAATGTAAATTAATTCCTTATTTCCCCTTAGCATCAAAAGTACATCAATCCCTTGGAAAAACAGAGTATGCCTAATAATGTACAGTCAAAGGACAAAATCTAAGAGCTATCTGTTGATGCTAGTAATTAGTGCTGCCCCATCTCCTGTATTACATGCTATCCCTTACCCCCTGTTGTAAAATGTATTGTCCTTTCCCTTGGTGACCCTATTACATGTCTTCCCTAATAAAGATATTTCTTTGCAAATGATTTCCCGATGATGAGAGATGAGATAACATGTTTGACATTTTGTGAATTTTTCCTTAAAAGTTCCCTGTTTTTATATATTTTCCCATTCCTTATGAAAAAGTCCCTCCCCTAACACTTCCCTCATGATTTTTTCCCCTTGAAAACAACATACTTCTCAGCATTTTGCAGGAAGGGCAGCAGTTTACTATTTTCTCCACTTTGCTCAAAAGCACCATGTCAACCACTGAAACCTATGAGCAAGGTGATGACCGGTCTTCTTCCACAGAGGTTGAGGTACAGCGGAGGCCTCGTAGGGGAGGCAAAGGTGGTCATCATAAAAGAGAGGAAGGATGCATGTTTGCAAGGCAAAAAATGAAGATTTTCCAAAGGAGGTTATCCGAGGCCCGCAAGAGGAAGAAGAAGACCAACCCACTCCGTATCTTGGTCGAGGCCTCTCTCACTCACCATGATACTCATTAGCATCTTCCTAGCAGCTGGCACAAGAAATTTTGAGAGTTTTGAAGCATTTTTGGCATTTGTGGGAATTTTACAGGTTTTGGCCATTTGAGTGGTCTCACCCCGCGCGCGACCAGTCATGGGGACAACTCAGAACGGGGAAAACTTTGCATTTTTGGAATTTTCATGCAAAAATACACTTGCCTATGGATGGGTTTCATATTTTATGAAGATTTGGGCTTCCAAAAGCTCAAAATACATGCAAATTTTGACTTTCTGCCCCTTTTTGAGTTGCAGAAAGCTGTCTTGGGAGAAATGACTTTTGAGGGGTCAAATCAACTCCAAATTCAGAAATTCCAGTGGGGTTGGAAAGTAGACTCATAGAACTTTCCAACAAGCTATTTTGCACCTAATTTGGACACCAGAAAGGCCCTCAAACACAGCTGCCAATGTGCGCGACCACTCCAAGGGAGGGGCGCGACCACTCAGGGAAATTTCACTGTTTTGACCAGTTCGGCCAGCAAAACACTGTTTTTACTTTGGTTGACTTTTGAGGCATGTAAATGATGGATTGTTGGGTAATTTTCATGGCACATGGATACATTTACTCTCCTTTAACACTTCTAGAAGTTTCCTTGATGTAAATAGTAAATATTAAATGCATGAATGGGTTACCTAAGTTTTAGAGGCAAGTTGTTTTGACTGCCTATTATCTAGTGCTCAGTTTAGAATTAGTTCAAACTGCTCCTAGGAAGCTGAGCTCGACCCCTAGAGGTGGGGAAAGGAGTTAGATGATCTATATTATGCCTTCTCTTGCTCATTTTCATGGTTGGACTCTTGAGGGAGAAGCTCCTATTGTATATTTCACTTGTATCTCTGCAATTTGAGGAAAAGGAAGGCCAGGGTTTTGCAGACATCATTGGGATTCTTGTGGACTCTTGTGTTGATGGTGTGTTCCCTTATTGTAATTTTAAGTGTGTTTATGTGTTCCATCTCTTTCTTTACTGCAGCTTATTAAACAAATGAAGTGATAAAGTTTGAATTCATGCATGCCATGCTCAGCTTTCAAATTTGTTTAATGTTTATGTTTTCCACTGTCTAGAGAGGATTCAAAGTCATTGTTTGCCCTCTTTAGCTTTTCCCCTTTCTTCCTTGATCATCCATTTCAGCTAAAGGCATCATCACAAGCTCCTACCTTGCCCCAAAGACCCACCTGAAAAAACTGAGCTCAATCCCCGCACCCTGAATTGCACTCCCTCCAATTGCCACCAAAAACCCCAAAAACTTTAAATTAAACTTCCTTATTAGTTTACTAGCCTAATATTAGTGTTCCTAATTGGGTCAGCTCATCCTATTGAAAGATTTACCGAGTTTGACCGGAGAGAGCCTTCTCATACCCCGTAGGGCTAGCTACGAGGTGAAATGGTTTGATGTTGCCTTGAAGGTTTACCTTCCTCAGCCTAGGGTGAAATCTCAAGCGCTAACAGACTCCATGCCCAATGGTTTGAAACTTTCATACTATACCTACCTCTCTACTTGAAGCATCATCCTTCCCACCAAAACTTAAACAAAACCCCTTGAACTCAATAACTAGCCTAAAATCATCATCAACAAAGCTAAATCATTAAGAGAGAGCCCTCTCTGATTACAGGTGGGCTAGAACCTACAATCCAAAGATTGGTTTGTGGTTACCTCGGCCGTATCCCTTTAAGGAGCTTTAGGGACAACCTGAGTGTTAACATAATGGCGACTCCACTGGGGACATGCTCAGAAAAATCCAAGAAACAACTTGGAAGTTGGCTCCAAAGAGGAAATCTTGTTTTTTGGAGAAAGTGCTCCTTTTCTTTAGAACTTTTTCGTGTTTAGTTCTGATCTTTGATGGTGGACAGAAATCAGGCACTTCAAAGTTAAGTCATCCACCTGGCAACTCCACATCTTTTTTCAATCAAGACTCCACTGGAGGAACAGACCTGAAAGAGAAAATCTTTAAGTTTCCTCTGAAACAGTTCAGCAAAGCTATATTCCAACTCCTTCTATTATTTCCTCTTCCATCCCAGCTGTTCTGTTTCTTCCTGTTGTTCCATTTATCCCAGCAAATATGGCTAATCGTTATGCACCTTTACAGTTACCTGCAAATCTAGGGGCTATACCTAGGATTATCAAACCAAAATCACATATTTTGATGATACTGGTTCTTGCTCGGCCCTACAACATACCAAGAAAATGCAGGACTATTTTGAGAGATACGAAATAGATGATGATCATATAAGAATGAAGATTTTTGTCCAAAGTTTAAATGGAGATGTGAGGCTGTGGTTTAGAGCTCTTCCTGCAAATTCCAAAGCTGACCCAGAGGCCCTCTACCAAACATTTCTCAATAGGTGGGAGAAAAATAAGGATCCGCTGCATATCCTGTCTGAGTATGACACTATCAAAAGAGGCCCACAAGAAGCTGTCTTGGACTACTGTGCAAGGTTCAACAACGTTTATAATGCTATTCCACAAAACCTTAGGCCTCCCCCTGATTTAGCTCTACTGCATTTTCCAAGAGCTTTTGATCCAGAGATGGAATTTCGTTTGAGAGAAAGGAGCCCATCCACTATGGAACAAATGCAGAACATGGCAGTGAACGTGGAGGCAAATCTGAAGATTAGAGAGGAACAGCGCAAGGTAGAGCAAGAGGAAAAACTTCTTTATTTGTTAAAAGAAACAGAGGAAAAGATGCAGCAGATCGTAATGAAAGTTGAATGTTTAGAGCACCAGAACACATCTGTTTTGCAGAAGGAAAGTAGTGATATTCACGAACAAACCTACCACAAATCAGATCACACATTCATAGAGCCATATGTGAAGGAGCAGTCTCCTGATATACGGTGTGAATATGATAGCTTTTCTGCTTTCAGTTGTTTGCCCAAATATGCTCTGTATGATGAAGATTATGTGCCTCATATCCAAATCAGCCTTGCAGAGGAATCAGAAGCTATTTTGGGAGAAGGCAGTGTTCAGGCTCAGCAGCCTGAATTCTGTAATCGGCCTGTTCATTTTAGCGATGAAGAAAAGAAGGAAAATGAGGAAAATTTTGAAACAAGCGCAGGAACTTTGCCATTTTGTTTTGAGTCTTTTCAGTTTATTAAGAATAATTATCATGCAGTTTGTGATCAAGTGTCAGCAAGTGTTGATACTGACCATCTAGAGGAGAGTCAAATCCTTTCTTATAATGCATCACCTTAGATTTGCAGCCCCAAAGTGCCATTGAATATCAGATTGAGGAAGACTTAGAAGCAACATGTGATCAAGAAGTCCCAGATGATTCTCTGTCGCTTTGTTTTGAATCTTCTGAGTTGTCTAAAGAAAAGGAGGAGCAACATGCGTAGATCAGTCAAGTCCCATCTGAGCCTGTTTGTAATGAATTGCAAGTATCATTCCAGGTTCTGTATAATCCATCTGCTGACAGGTTGAATGATGAAATAAATCAGTGCTCTTCTCCATTAGCGGGCTGTGTGCCTCAATATCAAAATGTTGATGGTTTCCAGATTCCAAGGCATGATAGCGATCCTAAAATTTTGTAGAGTTGTTTATTTCAGCTCAGCAATAATGTATATATGTTGTAGGACCCTTTTGTATAGTTTTTATGTTCAGCAAAGGAGATCAGCAATTCCCTTATCTTCTCAAGGATTAACAAAGCTATATCAGATTACAAGATCTCCATTTCAAACACCAGCAAGCACAAGCAGCAAAGCTCATTGATGTTTTTAATACTTAAGTGGCTGCATTGGTTGTTTTATTTCACCTAACAACAAAGTAAGTGCTGATTAGAGTAGGTAGGTAGGATTTGGATTTTCTGTTTGGATAGCAAGCTTGCTGCAGTTGAAGCCCAAAGTGAAGGCCCTAAGCTCCTCAAGTATGCTGTCATGTTCATAAATAAAGCAGCCAACAAAGGGAAATTTTCAGAGTACAGCAATAGTTGAAGATCAAGGCAATCTGACCTGCTGTTCTTGGCTTTTCACAAGGAAAAGCCATCCCCAAGTGGAGCCACTGTTAGCCTCCTGTTGCAACAAGTATTCATCTTTCATGATCGACATTTTTACATGCCAAATATGTCATACTTTGCATGCTGCAATGTTCCATATTTCCTTAAGAGGCCAAAGAAGATGCCATGAAAGTGTGCTAGTCTAAATGCCACTGCTGTATTCCAAATTTTGATGAGTTAATCCATTTTTGATGATTTTTCAGTTAAGGGGAAGGCCAAACAGCTTAATCTTGGCCTCCCTAGGTTTCTATTTCTTGTTGTAGAATATAGAGAATGAATATCTGTCCAAACAACTTAATCTTGGCAGATTTGTAGATAGGTAGAGAAACAAGGGTGCTCAACAGCTTATCTGAGCCCCTGGATGCAATAAGTGTAGATTTAGATAGGAGGACAGCTGAAAGAAAAGAATGAAAAGTTGGGTATCCTAGTTCAAGTGCACCCAAACCAAAAGAAGAGAAAATGCTAGGTGAGTAGGCCGGGTAGGTAGTTTAGCGGTTGCAGAATCATGGCTTGTGATCCATTTCATATTTTCAAGTATCATATCTATTCATATCACAAGTTTGAGGCAGTTTTCCATTTGAAGGACTTCAAGCGAGGCATGTATAACTTCCCCTTCCTCCTCTTTCCCCAAATCACTCACTAACTTCCCCTAAAGAGGTCAAGATCTGTTTGATACCTCTTAGATTCATCATGTTCATATCATTTGCCTTGGTAAAGATCTGCTTTACTCAAGGAATATTCATGCTTTCTCCACAACTCTTATTTCTCCTTGATAGCCTAAGATTTACATACTTAGCGCTTTTTCTTATCATTATCATGTTAACTACTAACTTTACTATGTAACTCCCTATCTATTTCCCCTCCCCCTACTAAAACTATGTTAAATAACTCCCCTATATACTTATCCCCTCCCCCTGGTTGAAAAATAACCATAAGTACACTTGGGAATTGCTAAGTTTATCTGAAACTTAGCAAGAACCCTCATTGCCCCCCTCAAACCATCTTCTAATGCATTTTGGACTCCTTCCGATGCATAAAACCCTTCATCACTCCATAAAACCTCCCAAATGCTTTTTGACTCCTTCACAAAGCATAAAATTCCCTTCATGTGTATAAAAACCATCTTATTTGACTTGTTTTCACCTTCTCAAGGCATAAACTGCTTGTTTGGCCTTAAAACCCTTCTCAAACCACATAAAATTCCTCTTAAGTGCCTATGGACTCCTTCCAAGGCATGAAAATCCCAAGAAATCATGCAAAAAGCCATGAAAATCCCTCAAAAATGCATTAAAATTCCCTTTTAAGGCTTTCGAACCACTTCCGAAGCCTCAAAAACCATTCAAAACATCAAGAAAAGCTCCTCCGAATTGATAAGCCTTAGCCTTTTTACAAAAACATGGGTCCGATTACAAAAGGGGTCTTTGGGACCCCCTCCGATGCGATATCGCAGTCGGGAGGGAGGTCATATATTAAAACAATGCATATACGGGAAGCTCGAGTCTTAAGCGCCGATGCGATATCGCCTATCGGCATATCGCAAACCTTGTGGTGTAAATGCATGTGTTATGATAGGCCGCCGATCGCTGATTGCGATATCGCATCGGCAGTCGGCGGTGGCATAAATTATATATATCATACGAACCTACCCATCCGTCGATTGTGACATTCGTTTTACATCGTATTTGTTTTGTATATCACATATATGTTGTGTTATCGCATCGATCCATTGTTATGACCGCACCCCAGTCCTCTCCGATCCGCGATCGATCGGGAGCCGTTGGATAAGGCCTTGGATCAACGGCTCCGATCCAATCGCTCACCCGCCATCGCTCCACTACATATGTTATGTTGCGCCATTGTTTGCCCGATGGGCTATCGCCGATGCAATATCGGCGATCGGCCCATCGGCGTTTCCATAATATGTTTAAGTGCCGCTCCCCGATGTCCACCGATCAGCGATTTTGCGATATAATCTGGGCCGTTGGATCAGCCCGCGCCAGATCCAATGGCCAGTATTTGAGCTATTACACAGTGTTGCGGCAGCGCCAATTTTCAGTGAAAATTCATATTTTTAAAGCATTTGCATCTTATAATAAAAAGGGCCATTTTTAAGGTTTTGTGTGCAGCGCCTTCGCTCGCCACAGCAGCAAGGGATACAAAGCATTCCTCAGCTATATTACATCGCTCATCACCCAGAATACCTCCAAAAGCATGATTTCGCAATCGGCTTGCCTCCAGTGCTCCTCAAATCACCCGGGTTGCATAGTTATCATTTTTTGAAGTATTTTTGGATCGGCAAGGGCCAGTAACAGTTCTAAAAGCGGCAGAGGGCTGAACAGCGACCATAAAGTGTCGATTTGACAACCAGAGCAGATCAGAGGCCAAGAAGGGACCAGGTGCACGCCAAAGCATTTCAAGGAAGCGGCAGAGAGTATCAGAGATGGTTTTCAGTTAAAGATCTTTATGTTCCAAAGCAGGTGAAACAAAGGAGGCCCCAGCGAAATCAATGCAACAGCTCTGAACCATAAAGGGCTCACCCACTTCTAGTTTTTGGCTTTAAGGCCACTTGAAGGCGTAGACAAGGTTTTGAGACCAGTTATTACAAAGCAACGTATCCAGTCACTTATTTGGGCAGCGCTACAAGCCCAATGCACAGTTATTACAGCACAGAGGACAGCGCGTGGCTCAAGAGTCCATGTGTATTCATTTTGATGGCTTCTGTCTCATGAGCAGCCTTAGATCAACATTTTAGGATGCCAGCTGCCCCAACACAGCCCTTATGGATCCTTCATGCATTTATGTTTCAGCACATAGTAGGACTAATAGCATTGATTTCCACAGATCGATTTTAGATCTGTTTCGAGATATTTTGGGAGATTTTCTCCCTTGACATCTGTTCAAGGGAAATTCTGTAAATATTTTTCTTTATATACCACCCTCTGTATTGTTTTAAGGGTTGGTTGGTTGATTCGCTCCACTAGAGACTCGCTCTGTATGTTTGATGATTTCTTTAATCAAAGACTGCTGAAAGCTTGGAAGATGGATTGTTTGCTGTGTTATTAATGTTTTTAAGAGTGAAATATGGAATTCTTGTGCTGCAACATGACTCAATAAGTGTTTCCTACCTCTATTTTCCATTGATATATGCTCATATCATACATATGTCACCATCTAAAATAGCAGGAAAAATGAATAGCTTAGACTTTGTTTAACTGCACTCTATGCTCAATTTCTGCTATTTCTTTATGTTTTCATCTGAATTGGTAATGAATATGAATTCCCTTTGGCTCATATTTCCCCTAATTCACCCATGTTTGACAGTTATCTAGGGACTCTCTACTGCTCCTAGATAGAGCTCATTCACCTTCCCTCTGTTAAGCTGAATGAGAGATTCTTAATTGCCTCTCATTCCTTAACCTTCAATCCATCTCCATTTAGCTTAATGTTGTTTCATGCGTAGCTATCTTGCTCCATATTCCTCTTGTGACCAATAAAATGCACCAGCAGTCCTACTCCTTGACTCCATGCCCAATGGTTTGAAACTTTCATACTATACCTACCTCTCTACTTGAAGCATCATCCTTCCCACCAAAACTTAAACAAAACCCCTTGAACTCAATAACTAGCCTAAAATCATCATCAACAAAGCTAAATCATTAAGAGAGAGCCCTCTCTGATTGCAGGTGGGCTAGAACCTGCAATCCAAAGATTGGTTTGTGGTTACCTCAGCCGTATCCCTTTAAGGAGCTTTAGGGACAACCTGAGTGTTAACATAATGGCGACTCCGCTGGGGACATTCTCAGAAAAATCCAAGAAACAACTTGGAAGCTGGCTCCAAAGAGGAAATCTCGTTTTCTGGAGAAAGTGCTCCTTTTCTTCAGAACTTTTTCATGTTTAGTTATGATCTTTGATGGTGGACAGAGATCAGGCACTTCAAAGTTAAGTCATCCACCTGGCGACTCCACATCTTTTTTCAATCAAGACTCCACTGGAGGAACGGACCTGAAAGAGAAAATCTTTAAGTTTCCTCTGAAACAGTTCAACAAAGCTATATTCCAACTCCTTCTATTATTTCCTCTTCCATCCCAGTTGTTCTGTTTCTTCCTGCTGTTCCATTTATCCCGGAAAATATGGCTAATCGTTATGCACCTTTACAGTTACCTGCAAATCTAGGGGCTATGCCTAAGGAGTATCAAACCAAAATCACATATTTTGATGATATTGGTTCTTGCACAGCCCTGCAACATATCAAGAAAATGCAGGACTATTTTGAGAGATACGAAATAGATGATGATCATATAAGAATGAAGATTTTTGTCCAAAGTTTAAATGGAGATGTAAGGCCGTGGTTTAGAGCTCTTCCTGCAAATTCCATAGCTGACCCAGAGGCCCTCTACCAAACATTTCTCAATAGGTGGGAGAAAAAGAAGGATCCGCTGCATATTCTGTCTGCGTACGACACTATCAAAAGAGGCCCACAAGAAGCTGTCTTGGACTATTGCGCAAGGTTCAACAACGTTTATAATGCTATTCCACAAAACCTTAGGCCTCCCCCTAATTTAGCTCTACTGCATTTTCCAAGAGCTTTTGGTCCAGAGATGGAATTTCGTTTGAGAGAAAGGAGCCCATCCACTATGGAACAAAAGCAGAGCATGGCAGTGAACGTGGAGGCAAATCTGAAGATTAGAGAGGAATAGCGCAAGCAGAGCAAGAGGAAAAACTTCTTTATTTGTTAAAAGAAACAGAGGAAAAGATGTAGCAGATCGTAATGAAAGTTGAATGTTTAGAGCACCAGAACACATCTGTTTTGCAGAAGGAAAGTAGTGATATTCACGAACAAACCTACCACAAATCAGATCACACACACATAGAGCCATATGTGAAGGAGTAGTCTCCTGATATACAGTGTGAATATGATAGCTTTTCTCCTTTCAATTGTTTGCCCAAATAAGCTCTGTATGATGAAGATTATGCGCCTCATATCCAAATCAGCCTTGCAGAGGAATTAGAAGCTATTTTGGGAGAAGGCAGCGTTCAGGCTCAGCAGCCTGAAATCAGTAATCGGCCTGTTCATTTCAGCGATGAAGAAAAGAAGGAAAATGAGGAAAATTTTGAAACAAGCGCAGGAACTTTGCCATTTTGTTTTGAGTCTTTTCAGTTTATTAAGAATAATTATCATGCAGTTTGTGATCAAGTGTCAGCAAGTGTTGATACTGACCATCTAGAGGAGAGTCAAATCCTTGCTTATAATGCATCACCTCTAGATTTGTAGCCCCAAAGTGCCATTGAATATCAAATTGAGGAAGACTTAGAAGCAGCATGTGATCAAGAAGTCCCAGATGATTCTCTATCGCTTTGTTTTGAATCTTCTGAGTTATCTAAAGAAAAGGAGGAGCAACATGCGCAGATCAGTCAAGTCCCATCTGAGCCTGTTTGTAATGAATTGCAAGTATCATTCCAGGTTTTGTATAATCCATCTGCTGACAGGTTGAATGATGAAATAAATCAGTGCTCTTCTCCATTAGCGGGTTGTGTGCCTCAATATCAAAATGTTGATGGTTTCCAGATTCCAAGGCATGATAGCAATCCTAAACTTTCGTAGAGTTGTTTATTTCAGCTCAGCAATAATGTATATATGTTGCAGGACCCTTTTGTACAGTTTTTAGGTTCAGCAAAGGATATCAGCAATTCCCTTATCTTCTCAAGGATTAACAAAGCTATATCAAATTACAAGATCTCCATTTCAAACACCAGCAAGCACAAACAGCAAAGCTCATTGATGTTTTTAATACTTAAGTGGCTGCATTGGCTGTTTCATTTCACCTAACAGCAAAGTAAGTGCTGATTAGAGTAGGTAGGTAGGATTTGGATTTTCTGTTTGGATAGTAAGCATGCTGCAGTTGAAGCCCAAAGTGAAGGCCCTAAGCTCCTCAAGTATACTGTCATGTTCATAAATAAAGCAGCCAGCAAAGGGAAATTTTCAGAGTACAGAAATAGTTGAAGATAAAGGCAATCTGACCTGCTGTTCTTGGCTTTTCACAAGGAAAAGCCATCCCCAAGTGGAGCCACTGTTAGCCTCCTGTTGCAACAGGTATTCATCTTTCATGATCGACATTTTTACATGCCAAATATGTCATACTTTGCATGCTGCAATGTTCCATATTTCCTTAAGAGGCCAAAGAAGATGCCATGAAAGTGTGCTAGTCTAAATGCCACTGCTGTATTCCAAATTTTGATGAGTTAATCCATTTTTGATGAGTTTTCAGTTAAGGGAAGGCCAAACAGCTTAATCTTGGCCTCCCTAGGTTTCAATTTCTTGTTGTAGAATATAGAGAATGAATATCTGTCCAAACAGCTTAATCTTGGCAGATTTGTAGATAGGTAGAGAAACAAGGGTGCTCAACAGCTTAATCTGAGCCCTTGGATGCAATAAGTGTAGATTTAGATAGGAGGGCAGCTGAAAGAAAAGAATGAAAAGTTGGGTATGCTAGTTCAAGTGCACCCAAACCAAAAGAAGAGAAAATGCTAGGTGAGTAGGCCGGGTAGGTAGTTTTGTGGTTGCAGAATCATGGCTTGTGATCCATTTCATATTTTCAAGTATCATATCTATTCATATCACAAGTTTGAGGCAGTTTTCCATTTGAAGGACTTCAAGCGAGGCATGTCTAACTTCTCTTTCCTCCTCTTTCCCCAAATCACTCACTAACTTCCCCTAAAGAAGTCAAGATCTGCTTGATACCTCTTAGATTCATCATGTTCATATCATTTGCCTTGGTAAAGATCTGCTTTACTCAAGGAATGTTCATGCTTTCTCCACAACTCTTATTTCTCCTTGATAGCCTAAGATTTACATACTTAGCGCTTTTTCTTATCATTATCATGTTAGCTACTAACTTTACTATGTAACTCCCTATCTATTTCCCCTCCCCCTACTAAAACTATGTTAAATAACTCCCCTATATACTTATCCCCTCCCCCTAGTTGAAAAATAACCATAAGTACTCTTGGCAATTGCTAAGTTTATCTGAAACTTAGCAAGAACCCTCATTGCCCCCCTCAAACCATCTTCTAATGCATTTTGGACTCCTTCCGATGCATAAAACCCTTCATCACTCCATAAAACCTCCCAAATGCTTTTTGACTCCTTCACAAAGCATAAAATTCCCTTCATGTGTATAAAAACCATCTTATTTGACTTATTTTCACCTTCTCAAGGCATAAACCCCTTGTTTGTCCTTAAAAACCTCCTCAAACCGCATAAAATTCCTCTTAAGTGCCTATGGACTCCTTCCAAGACATGAAAATCCCAAGAAATCATGCAAAAAACCATGAAAATCCCTCAAAAATGCATTAAAAGTCCCTTTTAAGGCTTTCAGACCCCTTCCGAAGCCTCAAAAACCATTCAAAACATCAAGAAAAGCTCCTCCGAATTGATAAGCCTTAGCCTTTTTACAAAAACATGGGTCTGATTGCAAAAGGGGTCTTTGGGAACCCCTCCGATGCCATATCGCAGTCGGGAGGGAGGTCATATATTAAAACAATGCATATACGGGAAGCCCGAGTCTTAAGCACCGATGCGATATCGCCTATCGGCGTATCGCAAACCTTGTGGTGTAAATGCATGTGTTATGATAGGCCGTCGATCGCCGATTGCGATATCTCATCGGCAGTCGGTGGTGGCATAAATTATATATATCATACGAACCCACCCATCCATCGATTGCGACAGTCGTTTTACATCGCATTTGTTTTATATATCACATATATGTTGTGTTATCGCATCGCTCCATTGTTATGACTGCACCCCGGTCTTCTCCGATCCGCGATCGATCGGGAGCCGTTGGATCAGGCCCCAGATCAACGGCTCCGATCCAATCGCTCGCCCAGCATCGCTCCACTGCATATGTTATGTTGCACCATTGTTTGTCCGATGGGCGATCACCGATGCGATATCGGTGATTGGCCCATCGACGTTTCCATAATATGTTTAAGTGCCGCTCCCCGATGTCCACCGATCAGAGATTTTGCGATATAATCTGGGTCGTTGGATTGGCCCACGCCGGATCCAACGACTAGTATTTAAGCTATTACACAGTGTTGCGGCAGCGCCAATTTTCGGTGAAAATTCATATTTTTAAAGCATTTGCGTCTTATAATAAAAAGGGCCATTTTTAAGGTTTTGTGTGCGGCGCTCGCGCCCGCTGCAGCTGCAAGGGATACGAAGCATTCCTCGGCTATATTACATCGCTTATCGCCCAGAATACCTCCAAAAGCATGATTTCGCCATCGGCTTGCCTCTAGTGCTCACCCGGGTTGCATAGTTATCATTTTTTGAAGTATTTTTGGATCGGCAAGGGTCGGTAACAGTTCTAAAAGTGGCAGAGGGCCGAACAGCGGCCATAAAGTGTCGATTTGACAGCCATAGCAGATCGAAGGCCAAGAAGGGACCAGGTGCACACCAAAGCATTTCAAGGAAGCGGCAGAGAGTATCAGAGATGGTTTTCAGTTAAAGATCTTTATGTTCCAAAGCAGGTGAAACAAAGGAGGCCCCAGCAAAATCAATGCAACAGCTCTGAGCCATAAAGGGCTCACCCACTTGTAGTTTTTGGCTTTAAGGCCACTTGAAGGCACAGACAAGGTTTTGAGAACAGTTATTACAAAGCAACGTATCCAGTCACTTATTTGGGCAGCGCTGCAAGCCCAATGCACAGTTATTACAGCACAGAGGACAGCGCGTGGCTCAAGAGTCCATGTGTATTCATTTTGATGGCTGCTGTCTCATGAGTAGCCTTAGATCAACATTTTAGGATGCCAGCTGCCCCAGCGCAGCCCTTATGGATCCTTCATGCATTTATGTTTCAGCACATAGTAGGACTAATAGCATTGATTTCCACAGATCGGTTTTAGATCTGTTTTGAGATATTTTGGGATATTTTTCTCCCTTGACATCTGTTCAAGGGCAAGTCTGTAAATATTTTTCTTTATATACCACCCTCTGCACTGTTTTAAGGGTTGGTTGGTTGATTCGCTCCACTAGAGACTCGCTCTGTATGTTTGATGATTTCTTTAATCAAAGACTACTGAAAGCTTGGAAGATGGACTGTTTGCTGTGTTATTAATGTTTTGAAGAGTGAATTATGGAATTCTTGTGCTGCAACATGACTCAATAAGTGTTTCCTACCTCTGTTTTCCATTGATATATGCTCATATCATACATATGTCACCATCTAAAATAGCAGGAAAAATGAATAGCTTAGACTTTGTTTAACTGCACTCTATGCTCAATTTCTGTTGTTTCTTTATGTTTTCATCTGAATTGGTAATGAATATGAATTCCCTTTAGTTCATATTTCCCCTAATTCACCCATGTTTGACAGTTATCTAGGGATTCTCTACTGCTCCTAGATAGAGCTCATTCACCTTCCCTCTGTTAAGCTGAATGAGAGATTCTTAATTGCCTCTCATTCCTTAACCTTCAATCCATCTCCATTTAGCTTGAATGTTGTTTCATGTGTAGCTATCTTGCTCCATATTCCTCTTGTGACCAAGAAAACGCACCAGCAGTCCTACTCCTTGACTCCATGCCCAATGGTTTGAAACTTTCATACTATACCTACCTCTCTACTTGAAGCATCATCCTTCCCACCAAAACTTAAACAAAACCCCTTGAACTCAATAACTAGCCTAAAATCATCATCAACAAAGCTAAATCATTAAGAGAGAGCCCTCTCTGATTGCAGGTGGGCTAGAACCTGCAGTCCAAATATTGGTTTGTGGTTACCTCGGCCGTATCCCTTTAAGGAGCTTTAGGGACAACCTGAGTGTTAACAGGGACCTCTAAGCTAAAACTTCTATTTATAATAAGTGCAGATCTAATTTAAATAATAACATTCATCTCAGGAAGAAGCCAACTTGTATTTAGATTAGATAGTTATTTTTCACATGCAAGAAGTTTCTTGTTCTAGAAAGGATTTTTCTTTGACTCTCGAAGTACCTTTCATTTATGAATGTATGATTAGTTAAATAATCCTTTGCTTACGAATGTTTATTTCCTTAGCTCTGTTTTGCCTTGTAATATATTCTTAATTAACACCCTTTTCATTTTCTGCAAGTGGTTTGGAAACTCAGTACATGAACGCTGATTTCTTGGTACGGGAACCTCTGTTTCGATACAGGAATCAATATCCTGGTACAAGAATAGAGTGCACTAGTACAGCAACCCAGAGCTCTTGCATGAAGGTCAAAATATTTAGTGCAGGCATAATACATACTTCTAGTGCAGGAACATTGCTTCAGTACAAGAATGTTCTTGCAGTGCAGGAACGATGGTTCAGTGCAAGAAGGAAAATCTTTAATGAAGACAAATGCACTTCATAGACTAATTATTTCCTTGTCTTATGACTGCACTGACGTTTAGTCTCAAATATATTATTTTCCATCTTTCAGTGATTAGGGTTGTTTATTCTAATTTCAAGTCCCTTTCACTAAGTTTTTTCAATGTACTTTCTTTTTTTGATTTCGACACTAGAATTATTTTGGTGGTATTTTCTTTCCATTCTTTTGATTATCTAAGCGTAATTAGGAAAGATAGAAGTAGGGTTTGCAGGTTGCTAAAGTCTTTCTCTGGCATTTCCAGTGCTGCACCTCCAAGTTTACGAACTCCTGGATTGACAATTAAATTTTGGTCCATTAATATGCCCTATATTACACCCAACAATCCCAATTGTTTGAACTATGCTAGTTGTGTTGTCTATGAGTGTCTCATTTCAACAGTCAAACTAGTTATGACCATGTGTCTTTCCATGTAAGTCTTTGTTGCTTATTGCAGAAGAACATAATATCCAAAATGGGCTTGGTGTTGTAATAATATCGTCAACAGAGTATTCGTTCCATCTTTAGCGAGGCAAAAATTGGGGAGATATCATCCTATAACAACATCTCAACAAGGTATACTACTTGAAACAACACTTCATCAATTCATTAATAAAAATAGCCTAAATAATTTATCTTCTAGGTCAAATTACCAGAAAAACTAGATAATAAGAGTGACATATAAAAGGGAACATACTTTGGTCAATAATGACTGCAAAGTGACAAACCATGGATTTTTGGAGCCAAAATCGTAGGAAAAGATAGGAAACTAGGTACAAAAATAATTCCAATTATGCTTCCCAACAATCAAAACAATCTCTGATCAATGCCCTGTCCACAAGACAACTTCACTATGCATGTGTTCAATCAATCAACATGTAAATGCAAGGAAATTTTACAAGGTAAATCCTTTGGAATGCTTCAACAAAAAGTGGCCATGATCTTTTCTATAGAATGAGAAAAAATACTTTGGTTTTGTCCCTACTTATATATACAATTTTCTCCTTGTATATAGTTTTCTCTAAGTGTTGTGCTTGAAGATGCCTTTGAGAGAGCTCAAGTCTGCCCTTTCGTTTATCTGAAAAATATCATACCATTGGAAATTAAGAAACTTGACTCACAGTCATTGAGTCTCTTTTAATTAATTTCCTTAGTCTAGATCTTTAGTCCACTCAAGTCTATGTTATTCTCTGATGGATTTCATTCAACCCCTTTGGCTAAGCCTTTGATGGTAATTTGATACAACTTCACAAAGGCCTAGATATACTTCATATTTCCTCCATCAAGATCTTTGTTCTCCACAGGATGACGAGACACATTAGCTTAGAAAACCCTTCAAATTATGGCATAAATGATTTACAATTACATTTATGATCAAGTCTTTGAAATGAATCTAAAATAGTATAGAAATGGTCACTCAAAACCATCTTGAATCCACCACTATAGGCTTCAAAAATAATGTCAAGAGTTAAGGATCTGAGCCTTAGAAAAGGTTATGATAATGAGTGAATACCTAGAAGAGTCTGTCGTAGAAGTGTCAAGAGTTAACCTAAAAATAGCATCAAATGTGTCGAAAAAACATGTCACAAAAAGCCTTTAAACCAAGCGTTGGGTCAACCATTGAACCAATCTACTTAGCCATCAAATATTGCTCCAAACGAGTTTGAAACTTTAACAAAAAAAATTGATCTCCAAACTATTTTTGAATAGTATAAGGTGTTGAAGTTATATGTGTTAGGGAGACTTTAAACTTTGTTACATGAACCCTCATTCACACTTGGATTAGAGTTCAAACCTTTGATGAGAATATCCTTAGAAAATTGCTTTAGAACTTTTTCCTTAGAAGGGTCCAAAGGATGATGTGAGGCCTTGACATTTTTACAAAAGGAGAGCCTTAGACTAGGTCTCTATCAACCCATATAACACTCAAAAATATCATCAAGAAGATGGAGATCCCAACCTCAAAATATCCCACAAAGAGCTCCAAATAATCAACAAAGAGACCTCAAGAAATCAATGAAGAATACCTCAAATAGACTCGTATTAGGGAATGAAAATTGCATTAAGAAACCCACATGGATTTCCACGGAAAGAGCTCGGAATAGACCTCTTCCACAAGACTTATTGCGGCCCTATGACAAGTCACTTCTTGCAGCTACCTTAGAGGAAATTCGACCCTTGACTATGGTTTCCTTAGGATTACTGCAGTACACAAACAAACCTTAGATGCTTCTTAAATATAGCCTCAGAACTAATGCTTCAATTCTGATACAATCCAATGAATTCACCACAAGTAAAGAAACAATAAAAACACCTTCACAACTTGGCCCTATTCTAGATTGGTGTGGTTATGCTGATGCCTCGAAAATCGCTGCAACAACATTGGGGGATAACCACCCGGTCCGGACCTTAGTACAACTCCTTTTCCATTTGGAATGGTGGCTCCGACTGGAGATAATGGGACCAGTTTCCCAGCAATGAATAAACGGGATGAATGGATAATTGATTGACTAATCTAATGATAGGCGAATAACTAAATCTATCAGCAAAATAAAAGAACTATTACTTATCCCGGGAACTATTGTACTTTGAAGTGTAGCGCTTGATGATCTATGTCTATGGACAGGCATATAGATGACTCCATCTAATAGACATGGACATTAATTCATTCAAGGATTACTTTGCTTAAATAGTTAAACAAAGCGATTAAAGCAATATTACTACACTTATCATTTATATCATCGACACATATATGATTAAAAGAAAAGCATACCATAAACATCCAATAGTGGAAGGAATACAGAACTGTTGTTAAAGCACATACATATATTCGATAATAGCAAAGGCGATCAAATGACAATTCATATAAAAAGAATGGATTCAGACATAGATAATAGTACCATATGAGCTGTATGTCACTCTCCAATATCAATCGCTATTTGAGATTCTTCCTCTAACGCAGAAATACTTTCAAACAAAGACAGTAGTGCACATTTGCATAAAAGCTTCTTTGCCAAAGTCAGAATGACTGGTCCAGTTTTATAAAAGAATATGGCTGAAGCACAATAGTGCAACTTCAGTCTTTAAGTCAAGTACAAAACTTTACGACCCCTTCTAAATACATGAAAGGGTCTATAAATACCTAATTAAGTTAACTATCTATGAAACTGAAATCCTACTTAATTGGTATCAATTAATTTTGATCACAATTTCCTCAGCAACCTGGCAGTCGGCGGCATGAATCATCAAGTAGGCTGTTTGCCTTTAAATCTGAGCTGACTTATCGCAAGCATCGGCTCCACTTCGGGTGGTCTGTTGAGGCGAGAGCTAAGCTATGCAGCATAGGTGGCATCCTGAATATCGGGGATGATATACCCGATTGCATCTATAAGGCACTTGAGGGTGGCTCTTTGAGTGTGTGGTTTTACCAAGAAGAACCAATAGGTGTCCCATGTTAAACTATTAATTCCAGCAATTAATCTCCCCTTTTCCTCTAGATCTGGATAGCATGACTGCTCCAATGTTTTCATCGCTGTCAATTTTCCTGGCGTGCATTGGGAAATCATGTTTGACAAGTAGAGAGTGTTATTGACTAATTCAACCAAATTGCTTGAAGTTGATTTGTATCTTGAAACTGCCCTCTCCGCTTTCATTAACTAGGACTGCCATTCTGTAAATAGTATATCTTTATGCGACTCTAAAATTCTTGGTAAATTCGCCTCTTGTCCCTAATCAGTATCTTGCCAGTCAAGAAATGCAGCTATCGTTTCTTCAGCTTGATCCAATTCCGTCCTAGCCTTTTCTACTTTTTCATTTATTGATGCCGTTAATTCACATAGTGGCTCTGCCTGGGCGATTTGTTGACATAGAAGCTTAATTTGGGCTATCAATGCAGTATTTATCTGTAGTGCTTCTACTCTGAATTCAGTTACTTGTGGAACGCCCTTTGTCTTCTCCAGCTGTGCTGATAGTTGAGCAATTTGCTCATCTTTTGATTTCAGCATTTTCTCATTTGCTGCCTTTAATTGCGCCAAGGCCTCTGACAATTCTTTCTGCTTTTGGATTGCACTGTGGTCAATCCTTTGTTTTTCTGCCTGCAATTGTTGAGTTAGTTGATTGTTTAATTGTTGTTGTGTCAACAATTGCTGTTCTGCCTACTCCGCTTTCTGCTTTGCTTCAGTTAGCTGTGCCTGTAATAAGAAGATTTCCTGGTCTTTTGTTTTCAGTAAAAGACTCACCTCCGATGCCTTATCTATCGTTGCTGCCGAATAGGCTCCAGCATATTGTGACAGTTTTGTCAGGTCATCAGAGGGGTCAAATTCCTCCTTCCAAACCACATTGCCCGTGACCGTCTGTTCTGGGAAAAGAGAAGGTTGATCAGGCCTTCTTCTCTTCCTCTGTCGTTTTACTACAGCTTTATGTCTTGGGCTGTAGAAGACATCCAAGGGAGGAATCTCTTCTACCTGCAAAATGATTTGATCAGAGGGGTCCTTCGGTATTATCTCTACTTCTTTTGAAATGGGTGGGCCGCTGGTTCCACTTAGAACCTGTTGTGAAGTGGTTTCCTGTGTATCTGCTGCTTTCGAAGTCTCGGTGTCCTTTGAACATTCTAGACCACTGATAATAGAATCGAATTGCTGCCATTCCTGGAGCAATTTTGGATCAATATGAGTATCCACATTTACTTCAATGTTGGTCTGTTTTTTCTCTTTAGTCTGGGTCTCCTCTCGCACTTTCTCCTGCTCTTTCTCCTGCTCTTTCTCCTGAGTTTCCTCCTGCGGCTTCTCTTGTTCTTTTGTTGTAACCGGAGGTTCCTTTGACTGTTGCCGTTCAGGCTCGCTTGACGATGTTGTTGGGGTTGTTGCTAATAGATCTAGAGGCAGAGTTTGCAACCTCTTTTCTCTAAGTCTGTTAAATTCAATCAACCCTTCATCTTGATATTTCATTCTGGCAAATGCCTTAACCTACATTATTGACTCAGCTGAGGAGAACAGGTCGTCAAACATATCTTCTTTATGATCAAATTTTGACAATTTGGCCTGTTCGAGAGCATTATAGGCAACTTTGTTGGGATCAAATTGCCTATTAGGGAGAGTTGCTAGAGTTAATTGTTACACAGTAATTTGTCACTGTCTCCCTGTCAGTCACCCTACTGTGTCAGGAGTTCACAATAATCAAGTTCATGCCTTCTGAACTGGCCCAAACCCCTTTTTTCCAAAGTTTTCCTCATCAGCGCGTCTGTTTCTAAAATATCCGCGATGACTGGCGGCTCGTAGTGTATTCAGTGCGCTGCCAGCGCGGAAGAACATCACTTTTCTGCGCTGGTCGCATTTCATGAGCCAGCGCACCTCTCCTTTGTATTGGGTCACGCTGACATGACTTTCCGAGTTATTGAGGCGCGGCGTCAGCGCGTCAGTTACCTTATAATCCGCGCTGATCCTGTTTGGGCGAATTTGTTCCAACAGCCAGCCTTCCAGATAACTCCAGGCTTGGTTGTTGGCTTTGTGAGCATCGACTCCCTTCTATGGCATGTCTGTTCGACCCTTTGCAACCACTTCCCTTGAGGATAACTCATCCTTCCACCCTTTTAGGAGGCTCCTTCTCCTATATAAACTTCCACCTTACCATGAGCAGCTAGTTTGGAATAGCTTGGATTGTATAGAGCTTATAGTGCTCAGATTGCTGCTACTATAGGTATTTGGTGTGCTAGGTGTGGAAGTGATTGATTGCTTAGGGAAGGTTGTTTCGTGTTGCTTGTGTGAGAGAGAAAGTTGCTTGTCTTGGGAAATCATTTCCAAAGGTGAATGCTTGAGATACTTGCTGACCGGCCCTCTTGAGAAGGTTACCGACGTCAGAACATTTGGTTGTACTCTTCTCTGTTTGATTAATAATAGGTGACTGCTATTATTGTTCCATTCTCATTTGTCTATGCAATGGTTAAATGTGAATTACTCTTTTCTGACTGATGTATGGTTGCTTTTATTAGATTTCACGCTTGTGTTTGTTTCCTCTTCGTGTGTGCAGGTGTCTATTCGTGGAGATCGCGAAGGATCGTGACCAACCAAAGCGAAGGAGCGAAGGCGGCATCTCTTCGCCAAACGACAGCGCTGGAATCCAAGTAGGTGCTCTTTACCTCTTGTTTAATTGCAATTAGGAACATGCGTAGTAGCATTGACTGATTGTTGCTAGACCCTTGCTGGCTAGTAGGGATCGCCTCTATCCGTAGAGGGGATTTACCTCTCCAACATTAATGATTTCATTTTAGTAGCTTCTTTCTCTGCATGTTTGAGATCATGCAAGGTATAAACACCCATCTCAAAGAAAAGAGGCCAGCAGCCCTGTTTTTTATTTTTCTTGAGAGTCTGTGTAACACTCTCAGCAATAATCTGGTAAGCTATTTCCCTCGCCAGCAGTTTATCAGGTATGTACAAAGGAAGGACGTGAGGTTCGGCTTGGCTGCCGAAAACTCTTATATAAGTGAACTTCTCCTCCCCGAACCATCTTCCTACTGATGTTAAGTCAATTCCGGCTTGGTAGGAAATCTTGGGAGCAGGTTTATCAAAAATAGAATAATGAATAGGCAACATAAAGCCATTGCAGACTTGGTATAAATGGTGCTTATACGAGGATTTCCACAATTTCTGATGGTATATGTGAATTGGCATGGGGTCTTGTGGCGTCCACCTCCAGCCGAGCACAGGAAATTCAGAGTTAAAACACAAGGTGTCTAAAATATATGCACTATAATAGAATGGGGGAATTACCCTTTCAGTAACGCGGGTCTTATTTCTAAACTCAAGAACAGCTGTTGCTAGTTTATCTGAGAGAATAGTGGCCCAATCCATTATTTCACTGTTGCACGCCGCTTCCATTAGGGGAACCATTTCTATAGTGAAATTAGAAGAGTCGTGCAACCCCCACAATCTACACATCATTATTCCAGCATAGCAATAAGGAGAACATAGGGAATCAACCGAGTACTTACCGGAAGATTCATGTTTGTGTTTTGCTGGATTTTGTCTCCAATCCCCGATGGGTTCGGATTCCACCTCATTCTCTTTTCGGAATTTCTCCAAAAATGCCTTATTGTACTTCTTCTCTGGCTCAGGCAAATGATACATTTGCCTTAAATCATCAGCCTTGAATGACCCGAAAATCCTCCCGTCTCTGGTGCAGAAGGTTCTGTCCATAATCGGGATTTCCTCAATTGCCCATCGCACTACATCTGTATATGGGAGAATTTGCTCCTGAGCTGCTATCCGATGAAGGAAGGAGTCAGCTAAGTCCTTTAAAGTACCATCAGATTTCCAAGTTGAATCTGCAGAGGCTTGTACTGTTGTCACTTTAGGTTCTTCGACTTCAATCAGGTTGTAGGTACTTTGCCAAGTAGTTCTGCCGAGACCAGAACATGTAGTATCATATATCAATCCTTTCTTTTTGTTTGTTGGATCAGCGACGGCTTGTCCTGTGGCTGGCGCAACGGAAGCGACTGTGGTCTTCTTAGATTTCTTCCCCATTCTGCTTGAATTTGCTTCTTTGGACGAATTCTGCACAGGGGTGAAAATGAACGTAACACAGAGAATTGGCAATGAAAACCCAATATGAGAAAGATAAATTGATCAATGCGTGGTGAGGGATTAGCTTTCAAAATGGCCGCGAATACAATCTATGGGAGATTTCAGAACTTATTATTACATTAAATGGCCGTTTAAACCTGCCAATCCTTTAAATGCCCATCATATCATTAATCGGCCGAATGATTCGTTTAAGCGTGCCTTGGATGTTTTGGCGGTTAAGCGGAGGTAAATCACTGTTCGACAGGTCAAGCTTTTAATATGAATTGATCGTAATATCCCTCTGTCTTAACAGCTTTTTTGAAATCTGCGCTTTTGGCTTTATCGCAATCGGGCATCGGGGAAAGCTTAACTTCTTAAGTTGGCACCTTTTGAAATCCCCGATCGCCGATAGCGATATCGCATCGCACCGGGAGTATGGGCGCTCTATGAAAATATGGATGGCATACCGCCGATCGCCGATAGCGAAATCGCATCGCATCGGGATGAATGGCTTGGGGCGCTTTAAGAACATGCATAGAATATTGCCGATAGCCGATAGCGATGTCGCATCGGTGAAAACCAATGGGCCATTAACTTATGCTCCCTATGTCATTGTGATATGCAATCATGCGATCGCTTTATCGCAATGATAAAAGATTGATTATTTGTATTATTAAGATCAAAATGGGTTTATCGGAAAGGTCTTCATAATGTTTTTTCATTTCGTTTTAGGACCTTTTTTGAACAATACAATATTGATACCAATCAAAACTAAAGGGACCCATTTCATATGATAGTTTGTGAATAAGGATGATATGAAATGGGGGATTGTTGTAGAGCACAACAGGTTACACAAGGGCCTCAAAAAATCGTGAAAGATATGTGTTGAAAGTATATCTTTGGAGGACAGAAAAACCATAAATTTATAGTGGACAAAGTGTCTTCTAGAGGGGGCAAGCTGACCTTTTCAAGGGGGGAAGCTGACCTTAGTAAAAAATATAAATTTGAATTTCAAAATTAGTAAATTTAGAGCCAAAATATAAATTTCTTTGGAGGCCCACTTGAAGAGTAATTTTTTCTTAAGCAAGGACCATCAAGGGCAGTTCAAAGCCCACAAAGATATCAAGAATTTTTTTTAATAATAATAATTCCAACTTTAGTCCCAAACTGACCAATCATAAAACTACCAATAAAATTTGAAATTGGGGATTCTTGACCATAAAATGGGGCTCCAACTTTAACTGGACATACTCCTAAATCGTGAGGATTTATTTTGCATGCCACATACCATTAAAATCAACATGATGAGGGATATCAAATGAAGATGGTCTTGTAAGCAAAAAAATGAATTTGTACATCCAAATTTCTCATTAAACATGGGGCATGGCCACACTGTAGGAGCTCCTGATCCTTCTAGGGTTTCTTGACCAATGGAGCTTCCAATAAATGTAGTCCATAGATACATATTAAGAGCATTCAAAGATGACATTGGTATCAATAGCAACACCATTCAATAGTAATAGTTTATGCTATTAATCAAAAAATTATTTTTATACAACTCTATTACTCATGATAAGGAAAATATGTGAAGGTGAGAACTCTATTTGGGTGTGCGGAGAAAGGGAGTGCGAGAGAAAGTGTATGCATAGAAACTCCCCTGCACACTCTTTCTCTGCACTCCCCACACAATTGCATGAAAATTAATAAATAAATAACAAAAGATATCACATCAAATGTATAGACTTAAAAGTTAAGCTAAGGAAAAAGGATAGCCAACCAAGTTGATCGTTAATCATCCAAAAATTACATTCACATGAATCCATTGGAATGCCAATTCTAAGTATGCTAAGAATGGTGTGAAGAAGTTGATGAGTCGGAAGCATAAACACTTTCATTGAAGGGATCTTATGCAACAAAATGAAGCGGATCTTAAGATGCAATATGAAAGTAAGCAATTGAGGCAAAAGAATGTAAACATCATTTTCCTTTATAATTATGTATTTGTCAGATATGTATTCTTGGCTTGGAAACAACAGTTCTTTACAAGAACCACTTGCATATGTCGAGAAGTACGATTGGTCTCAAAGAAAGAGTCATTCTCAGGGAAAAATTTAAGGATGAAAAATTATCTTGAAATTTAAAAACATTGGCGAATCTCACTAGTCCCTAATATGCAATCTATAAAATGTTTATTGATGTATTTGTAAAATTATTCAAATTTATAATGATTTTATATATACTTTCTATATAATGTTGGCGATTTTTAAAGTAAAATAATTTTATATTGCAAAATTTGGACAAAATGTTTTTATAAAAAATGGAAATTGGCAAATCTCTTTTATGGAAAAATCATGAAAAACCAGCCCACCTACGAATATTAGCCCCTAAAATTTTCCATGATCATTCTATGATTTGGAAAATCTATGAATGTGGGAGATCTATTTTTGTGTGAAAAGAAAAGTAGTGAGGGGAGTATGGGAAAAAATGTGAGTAGGAATGCGTTTGCGGAGAAAGAGACACAAAATCCTTGTCTTCTTGTTTCGATTATTTCCTTAGTGTTGGCATTATGATGCATGTGTTGTCCTTGATGGAAACTCACTTGTAACAGAACAAGTATATGGTAACCAGATGAATCCACAGGTCAAGTCAGAGGTCACATAATGATGGAATAGAATACCAGAATGATGGGTCAAAGGTTTATAGATCAGAATCAAAAGTTTGATGCGAGGAGATTGTTCACATTATGAATTAGGTGTTGTCCATGATGGAAACCTACCTGATGATTTGTCCTTGATGACAACCTATTTGATGAATGGAATCATACTTGATAAGTTGTCTCTTGATGTAAATCTACTTGTTAAATGTATAAATAGGATGTGTTTATAGATGTGACAGAATGCATGGAAGTTCAGAGAAATGAGTTCAGAGGAATGATAAAATTGGAAGTTCAAGAACTATACGCGGGTTCTATTAAGCCAAGTCGCATATGCACGCGATTTTAGTGAAGAAAAGTAGCGTATGGTTTTTCACCATGGTATTCTAAATACCAGGGGTCCTTACCATGGTATTGGCCCATAGTAATGAGTGCGACAACAGATATTGATCCCATAAAAAATTACCACCAACACTTGTGTAGTTTTGACCCGTGGTATTGGATAAGGGCTAAACTATATAAAGACGTCAATATCAAAGTGCTAAGTGTGCAAGTGAAAGGGTTTTTTGATGAATACTTCAATTTGAAGTATATTTTAATTGTAAGGGCCATCATTGTCATATTGATTTGAAATAATTATGCATCGATGAATGCAATGATGGATCAAGATCATGAGACCTAAAATGAATTTCCATTGTATGATCTTCTCATGGATTGATTAGATCTAAGTATTGACTCATGTTTTTATCTCTGAATATTATGATCTGGGTCTTTCTAAAGTTTTGAAGAGTTGCGAAATTTTAGGTCAAAATTTGCAAATCCATACGCTGGTTGGTCTCAGGAAAAGTGTGTATACACACGGGTTTGCTTCTTCAAAGTAGCGTATAAAAAGTAAGGGTTTTTGTTCATAAATGACTGATCAACTTTATCAGTGTTGTCGCTTCTATGTTGTCTGTCAATGATGTCCTCATGATTAATCTAGGTTAAGTGATAATGTCTGAAGTAGAAATGGTTGAATGATGAAGTTGAATGCAGTTATGGTTTGATTGAAGAATGTTAAGATTACTTGTTGGTTGTGATTAAAGATCAGAGACAGTTTTGTGATTGGTTCAAAATGTTGCAGTAGATCTGAGTATGATTCAATCTTCCTTTTTAGAATTGCAGTAGTCAAGTTTTCAATATTTTAAGATCTTTACGCGGGTTTCTCTACATAAAAATGTGTATGCATGCGAGTTGCCTTAAGTGAAGTAGTGTATACATTTTGGCATTT
Organism: Pinus tabuliformis; assembly: GCA_031772625.1. Classification (NCBI taxonomy): domain Eukaryota; kingdom Viridiplantae; phylum Streptophyta; class Pinopsida; order Pinales; family Pinaceae; genus Pinus; species Pinus tabuliformis. The sequence goes on along the minus strand of CM062814.1, from coordinate 60,830,895 downwards.
GAATGATCGGGATAGCAGTTGATTCTGTGTGTTGATGAAGTATTCTGGGTTCATTTTGGTGTATTGGTTATAGTGATCTGACTGTTCTAGTTGATTGGTTTAGTTTTGATTAAGTGTTAGTTGATTGGGTTTTTAGTGAATGGTTGATTTAGTTGTGTCAGAGATTGATGATTGGGTTTCGGTGATTGGTTAATTCAATTGTGTCAGAGATTTATGAATTGATTCAGTTGTGTTAGAGATTGATGATTGGGTTTCAGCGATTGGTTAATTCATTTGTGTCAAAGATTTATGAATTGATTCAGTTGTGTTAGAGATTGATGATTGGGTTTCAGTGATTGATTGCTTCAGTTGTGTCAGAGATTGACGATTGTGTTATAGTGATGAGTTACAGTTTGATTATTGATATTGAGCTTAAGTGTTGATAATGGGTCTAGTCTGAAAATTTGATGAAAATTGGCTTACAAGTTATGATGTGTTGAAGCAAGTGGATCTAGTGTGAAAATCTATGAAACGTGTTCTAGCGATGTTGCTGAGGGTTGGAGCCTTCAGTGAGGAAGTCGAAGCTTCTTGCTAGTAGTAGCTGGTAATCAGATCATGGGGTTGGAGCTCCCTAATAGTAGTAGTTGGAGAATGAGTGAAGGTTGTAGCCTTCAGTAGGTGGGTGTCTGTGTATTGGTATGATTTTTCACTAGTACAAGATTGTAAAAATATTTTTATTTATATTAAAAAGAAGATAGAGATGACATAAGCAGGTAGTTTTTTCTCGCATTTGGTTTCCACCTTAAATCTTGGTTTTCATGTGTGTTGCTTATGTGTGATTTATTTTGTTTTTACAGCACATGGTTACTGTTTATCTAATGTTTAATAAAGCATGGATGCACTGGTTGAAGACCAACATATGATGAATTAACTGAATAATTAGTTCACTGGATGTACACTAGTTGTCTTACGAATAGTCATGTACACATGCGGGTTCCTTTCAGTAAAGTCGCGTATAGAAATCTAAATACAAGAATGTAAAAAGTTATTGATTTGAAAATACTGATTCAGCCCCCATATCAGTATTTTTCCCAACAATTGGTATCAAAGCAGGTCCTTTAGCAGAAGCTTGATCGCTTGAAGGAGATCCGTCAAGACAATGGGAAAGAAGCAAAAGAAGAAAACACCTCAAAAGAAGAAGACATCTCAAAGAGATAGTGATAGTGTTAGCGATGATTGGTTGTTAGGTGTAAGAAAATATTCAGATTCAGAATCACCTCAGAATGAAGATGAACAAGCAAAAGAATTATTAGGTACTGATTTTTTCTCCTCTAGTAATACCTTTTTTTGTTCATGCAATATTAAAGATAATGAATGTGAGAGTGAAACTACTGAATTTGCTCTTATGGGTGAAAGTGAAATAAATCTAATAGAAGTAGAAGTTAAAATGCTCACAGATAAAATTAGAGATCAACAAGATCTATTTGATAAAAGGGAATGTACCTACAAAGAAGAGGTTACCAGGTTAAAAATTCAGTTAGAGGAAGGAAACAGAATAAGGAAGTAGTACAAGGAAAATGAAGATCAATGTCAAAGGCTGCAGGATGAAGTAACATCATTGAGAAATCAAGTGAATGAAAAGGATACAACAACCAAGGAACTTAAAGAAAGAACCAATTACTGTGAAGGTCTTGAGGCTAAGGTCATCTCTCTAAAAGAAGATCTTGAAAAATCAAATAAGCAAAATGAAGAACTACTTCAAGCATTTGATGAACAAGAAAATGAGATTCTCAAATTAAAACAACAAGTAGAAGAAGGAAGAAAAGTTGAAGAAATCATGAAGGAGTATCTAGAAAAGGAAAAGCAATATTAGGTTGAGGCAAATATCCTAAAAGGTAAATTAGAAGAAACGTATAAACTTTTACGATTTCAAGATAGTACTAAGATTTTTGGTTAATATTATTAGTAGTCAAAGGTCTCCAACCATCAAATCTGGTCTTTGTTTTCATGAAACTGTTGAAGGTGAATCTAGCTCACAAACTGAGGCAAGGAATTTTAATGCAAAATCTGAAATTGTCAACAAGGAGATAAGAAGTCAACCCCGTTAACAACCAAGGAAAGAAAGTCTTCAAAGAAAATCATTTACTCCTAACTATATAAGTGTTAATCAATTTTTTCCTCTGATAAATAATGTTGAATGTTCTATATGTCATAATTTTGGACATGTTGCAGCTAGGTGTAGAAGTAGAATATTTCAAGCTATCTCACAGAAAGATCATCAGCTTCCAGGTCTTTTAAGGGATATTGTTTTTCTTGCAATATGTTTGGTCACAAAGCCATTGATTTCTATAGAAGGAATATGAAACACATAAGATATTATGCTTGTAGCAAGTTTGGGCATGTAGCAAAATAATGTAGGAACAAGTCTATGGATTGTCGTAGACAATATGGTAAGCAACCAAATAAGAAAATTGATATCAGAAAATCTGAAAAAGATGGATCCACCAATAAGAAAGAAAAGGAAGATCAGATAAGGTGTGGTCTTTCTCTCTGCTCATTCGAAGACGAAGATGAATGGTACATAGATAGTGGATGTTCTCATCACATGACTAGAGACAAGAGTAAAATGGAGTCTCTGATGAAGAACCATCATGGTAATGGTATTCTTGGAACTGATGTTTCAGCAAAAGTTCTAGGACCAGGTACAGTCAGAACAGACTCAGGGGGAGCTAAAAGTGTGAAATTTCAGTATTCCACTTTCCATACGCAGATCTTATGAAGACAATTTGTGTATATACGTGAATTCTGAAATGCACAGTTGCGTATACTTTGGTTTGATGAAGAAAAAGTGGGACAGACTCAAGAAAAGGGTCTAATATGGTTCAGTCAATTATCAATTGTCTTTTCTATTTTGATGGTTGATGATTACAGTTTGTTGATACTATTTAGAAGTGATTTTGTCCCTCATAAGTTGTTGATGACTTGATGTATAACTGGTTGATGATGATGCCTTGATGATTCTTACTGATATATGCAATGATTCTTACTTGATGTATAACTGGTTGTTGATAATGACAGTGAACAATTGGCACAGGTTCAGGGGGAGCATTTGCTATGCTTCTAATAATGCATTGTTGGCATTATGTTTGCTTAGAAGTCCTTGGTACGTAATGATGCTTATCAATGATGATGATGCTTATGTTGTTGAAGTGTTTAAATGATGCATCATGCTATGCTGCGGTCATGGGTTGCCTATGATGAAATCACAGATGATACTTATATTGCTTGAGCCACATAGTTGTTTTGATGCTTCTAATCAGATTTATGGATGATTCGGATGATTCTTTTGATGATGCATATAGTACATATGTTATGTTGCTTACATGGTGATCTTCATAAGTTCAAGGAGAAAGATAAAGATTGAGTACACAACTTCAGTATTTGATGATGATAAGTGCCATTCATTTCTTTTATGTTGTTGTCATCATGCCTTTAAAGATGCATACATTTCATATGGTGTAGTAATGGATGAGGATTCCTATAGTTATTTGCTCTCAAATGGTATATTGTTTGAGGATTGTTCCACTTTATGGTATCAAGAAAGTTTGACAAATGACAGTGAGCTCATGGTTTGCTTTTCTTGTTGAGGACAAGCTAGATACATATTGCTATTTCTATGCTAGATACATTTATGATTACTTAGGTTGCATATTGGTAAATGATCATCTTGTATGAAGAAATTTGGCCAAGAAAATGGTGTTATTGCAGGTTTCATGAAGACATGGCTATTTGGAGACATGGCTTACCTAGTCACATGATGATAATGATAAGGAATGATGAATACTTCTTCCTATATTACTTTATGTTGAAAGGCTTGTGATGTTTATCATGGTTGATGCTTATCAGATGTGGGATATTAGAAAACTCCCTAGTGATGATACATGTTTGATATATTGAGGGTTGATTGCTACAATGATTTGATGATGATGTTATGGTCATGGATGATGACTATGGTGCTTTCACATGTATATGATATGATATGAATGGTTTTGTGAAGAGATAGGCACAACTGCTTGGAGATATGGCATATGCTTAGTTGATTCATGAAAGGCTATGTTTTGTTATGAACATAGATTAAGGCTTTTTCTACCAAAGAAAAAGAGTCAGTTGATCTTGATAAGTTCAAGAAGATGAAGTTGATAGCAGATATATATGAAAATCTACATGCGGCATACTTAGTCACAGGTTGATGATATTAAAGTTACATCGTCTTATCTTGCGAGTTGATGATGGACATATACAAATTGTTATTCTTAATGCTGCTGATAGATGCTTATGGTGCGAATAAGATATGGTGTATGATACTTGCTGATAACTATCATGATCCTATTTAGGTCTTTGGTCTTTGTTATAAATGTCATGTATATCATTTGATGTAAAGGTCATGTAAAGACCTATGATGTACTCATTGTAAAATTCAGCCATGTATGGACTATTGTGGTGAAGTCTTTTGGACTTATGATGAATTTTGAAACCCCACTGTGTCTGGGAAGTTGATGTAATAATGATGTCAAATATGTATCCCGACTTAGTTGGGTGATTAATGTAGGTTTTTGGTGATAGGACAAGTTCTATCAGTCATAGATTCATGTACTTCATTGTACATTCGTTAGAGATTTCAGCATGTGCTCAGGGGGATCATGAACAAAGAATTCAACATGTGCTCAGGGAGAGCATGGTCAGTGTTCATATTCAACAGTATAGATATGGAAGTCTTCATTGGACAACCCTTTTCCCTTGATGTCAAAGGGGTAGAGTAGCTTGGTGTTTTGAGAGTAGCTTAATGTTTTGAAAATCTTGGTGCTTGGCTTGATGTTATTTACAGGTTATGGTGACAAAACACCATAGTGGTTGCCATCAAGTCCAAAGAGGGAGATTGTTGGCATTATGATGCATGTGTTTTCCTTGATGGAAAATCACTTGTAACAAATCAAGTATATGGTAACCAGATGAATCCACTGGTTAGTTCAGAGGTCACAGAATGATGGAACAAAATACTAGAATGATGGGCCAAAGGTTTACAGATCAGAATCAAAAGTTTGATACGGGGAGATTGTTGGCATTATGAATTAGGTGTTGTCCTTGATGGCAACCTACCTGATGAGTTGTCCTTGATGAAAACCTATTTTATGAATGGAATCCTACTTGATAATTTGTCTCTTGATGAAAATCTACTTGTTAAAGGTATAAACAGGATGTGTTTACAAATGTGACAGAATGCATGGTAGTTCAGAGGAATGATAAAGTTGGAAGTTCAAAAACTATACATGGGTTTTGTTAAGCCAAGTTGCGTATGCACGTGAGTTTAGTGAAGAAAAGTAGCGTATGGCTTTTGCACCATGGTATTATAAATACCAGGGGTCCTTACCATGGTATTGGCCCATAGTAATGAGAGTGGCAACAGATATTGATCCCGTCAAAGAATACCATTGACACTTGTGTAGTTTTGACCCGTGGTATTGGATAAGGGCTAAACTATATAAAGAGGTGAAGATCAAAGTGCTAAGTGTGCAAGTGAAAGGGTTTTTGTTGAATACTTCAATCTAAAGTATATTTTCATTATAAGGGCCATAATTGTCACATTGATATGAAATTATGCACCGATGAATACAATGATGGATCATGATCATGAGACCTCAAATAAATTTTCATTGTATGATCTACTCATGGATTGACTAGATCTAAGTACTGACGCATGTTTTTATCTTTGAATATTATGATCTGGGTCTTTCTGAGTTCTGAAGATGTGCGCAAATTTAGGTCAAAATGTGTAGAACTATACATTTGTTGGTCTCGAGAAAAGTGCGTATACACGGGTTCACTTCTTCAAAGTAGCATATAAAAAGTAATGGTTTATTTTCATAAATGATTGATCAACCTAATCAATGTTGTTGCTTCTCTGCTATCTGCCAATGATGTCCTCATGATTGATCTAGGTTAAGTGATAATGTCTGAAGTAGAAATGGTTGAATGATGAAGTTGAATGTGGTTATGGATTAATTGAAGAATGTTAAGATTTCTTGCTAATTGTGATTGAATATCAGAGACAGTTCTGTGATTGGTTTAGAAAGTTGCAATAGATCTGAGTATGATTCAATGTTCCTTTTTAGAATTGCAGTAGTCAAGTTTTCAGTTTCCAGTATTTTAAGATCTATACGCTGGTTTCTCTACATAAAAGTGCATATGCACGCAGGTTGCCTTAAGTGAAGTACCATATACATTTTGGAATTTGAATGATCAAGATTGCAGTTGATTCTATGTGTTGATGCAGTATTCTAGGTTCAGTTCTGTGTACTGGTTATAGTGATCTGACTATTCCAGTTGATTGGTTGAGTTTTGATTAAGTGTCAGTTGACTGGGTTTTTAGTCAATGGTTGATTCAGTTATGTCAGAGATTGATGATTGGGTTTCAGTGATTAGTTAATTCAGTTGTGCCAGAGATTTATGAATTGATTCAGTTGTGTCAGAGATTGATGATTCGGTTTCAGTGATTGGTTAATTCAGTTGTGTCATAGATTTATGAATTGATTTAGTTGTGTCAGAGATTGATGATTGGGTTTCAGTGATTGATTGATTTAGTTGTGTCAGAGATCAATGACTGTGTTACAGTGATGAGTTAGAGTTTGATTTTTGATATTGAGATTAATTGTTGATAATGGGTCCAGTGTGAAAATTTGATGAAAAGTGGCAGACAAGTTATGATGTGTTGAAGCAGGTGGATCCAGTGTCAAAATTTATGAAACGTGGTCCAGGGCTGTTGCTGAGGGTTGGAGTCTTTAGTGAGGAAGTTGAAGCTTCCTACCAGTAGTAGCTGGTAATTAGATCAGGGGGTTGGAGCTCCCTTACAGTAGAAGCTGGAGAAAGAGTGAAGGTTGTAGTCTTCAGCAGGTGGGTGCCTACATATTGGTATGAGTCTGAACTAGTACAAGATTGCAAAAAGTTTTTTCTTTATATTAAAAATAAGACAGAGACGACAACATGTGGTTTTTTCCCGCATTGGGTTTCCACCTTAAATCATGGCTGAAGACCAACATATGATGAATTACCTGAATCATTAGTTCACTAGATGTATGTTAGTTGTCTTACAAACAATCGCGTACACATGCGGGTTCCTTTCAGTGAAGTCGCGTATAGAAATATGAATACAAGAATGTAAAAAGTGATTGATTTGAAAATATTGATTCACCCTCCCTCTCAGTATTTTTCCCAACTCTTAGAAGGGTACAAAGGATGATATGAGCCCTTAAAATTGTTACAAAAGGAGAGCCTCAAACCAAGTCTATATCAACTCACAGAACACTTAGAAATATCATCAAGAAGGTGGAGATTTGAGCCTCAAAACATTCCACAGAGAGCTCCAAATCATCAACAAAGAGATCTTAGTAAATTAGCGAAAAATACCTCATAAGGGCTCATATTGGACCATGAAAATTTGCTTTGAAAAACCCACGCATATTGCCTCAGATAAAACTCAGAATAGGCCTCTTCCACAAGGCTTAGTGTGGCGCTATCATAGGTCACTTCTTGGAGCTACCTCAGATGAAATTCGGCCCTTGCCTATTTCCTTAGGGTTAATGTGGCCCACAAACAGACCTCAGATGCTTCTTAAATATAGCCTCAAAACCAATGCTTCAATTCTTCTACAATCCATCAAATTCACCACAAGTAAAGAAACAATAAAACACCTTCAAAACTTGGCCCTACTCCAGAGTGGCATGACTGCACAAGGGCCTCAGACAATCACAGTAGGTATGCGCTGAAAGTATATATTTGGAGGACAAACAAGCCATAAATTTATAGTGGATGAAGAGTCTTTGAGAGGGGGCAAGCTAACCTATTCAAGGGGGGAATCCGACCTTAGAAAAAATATAAATATGAATTTCAAAATTGGTAAATTTGGAGCCAAAATATAAATTCCTTTGGAGGCCGACTTGAAGATGAGTTTTTGCTTAACCAAGGACCATCAAGGGAAACTCAAAGCCCACAAAGATATCAAGAGCTCCTCATGGGGCAGGGCCACACCACATGAGCTCCTCATCCTTTTAGGGTTTCTTGACCAATGGAGATTCCAATCAATGCAGTCCACAAACAAATATTAAGAGCATTCAAAGACGATGTTGGTATCAATGACAATGCCATTCAACAATAACAATTTATGTTATTAATCAAAAAGCTATCTATATGCAACTATGGTACACATGATTAGGAAAATCTGTGAAGGTGAGAGATCTATTTTGGTGTACAAAGAAAGGGAGTATTGGAGAAAGTGTGTGTGGGGAATGTGTGTGTGGAGAAAAAGACACAACTCCCATGAACCCCCTTTCTCCTGCACTCCCAGCACAACTGCGTGAAAATTAATAAATAACTAACAAAATAAATCACACCAATGTATAAAATTGAAAGCTAAGGTAGCGCAAAAGGATAGCCACTTAGGTTGATCGCTAATCCACCAAAAGTTACATTCACACGAATGCATTGGAATGACAAATCTAATTATGCTAAGGATGGTGTGAAGAAGTCGATGAGTTGAAAGAATAAACGCTTTCACTGAAGGGATCTTATGCAATGAAATGAAGCAGATCTAAAGATGCAAAATGAAAGTGAGCGATTGAGGCAAAAGAATGTGAGCATCATTTTCCATAATTATGTATTTGTCAGATATGTATTCTCGACTTGGAAACAATAGTTCTTTGGAAGGAACACTTGCATATGTCGAGAAGCAGGACTAGTCTCAAAGCAAGAGTCATTCTATGATCTGGAAAATTCACAAAAGCATGTGATCTATTTTGGTGTGTGGAGAAAGGGAGTGTGAGAAAAAGTGTGTGTGGAAATATGTATGTGGAGCAAGGAACACAAACTCCTCAGCACACACTTTCTCTGCACACCCTTACACAAACGCAAACCCCTAAAAAAAAGAACAAGAACTATACCATTGTATAGCTCTGGTTATTATTGTATAAAACCCTGTAGATTCACAAGCTAATGCAATTTGCTAAAGCAAGAGACAAGAATTTACTTCTACTCTTTACAACGGAAGCCCATAAACATTGAGCAAACAATAATCAATAGAGGAAGGGAATCAAAGGCACATAACACAATAAATATCGAGGGAAAGCCACAACTCAAAACCCCACTATATGTTTTGTATTAATCGGGAAAATCAAGATGAAATTACAATGCTTGTTCTCTCTAGAACAATCCCAAAACTCAGCAAATTCAATCTCCATCTCATAAGCAAGCTCAAGGCCAAAACTTAGCCTCTTCACAAGCTCTCCAAGTCTCTATTCCAATGCGTAATTCCTATGGAGGATAGCTTGTATTTAATGGGAAATAAAGCCTCTAAAAACTGTGCAATCCCTCAAGGATCAGTGCCTGATTGCATTCACTATTAGTGCAACTCATAAAAATCTAAAAAAAATAGCACACTGTCCCTGCACTCTAGTCTCAACTTGCTCTTTCTTTGATTCGACGTGCATGAGTTTCTGATGAGTAAATATTCAGTGAACTAGAGTAGCACTGGTGGAGTTCATTAGTGACACCACTGACTACTAACTCACTATTAGTTCTCTCAATCAGTTTGAGAACTAATTTCACTGAATTGACTCATGAAACTGAGTCTTCTATTTTACAACTCACAATTAACTCACACTAGACTCCTACGAAGTAAGGAGAACATACACATACGACAGAAAGACTTCCAACTTAAATTTCCTAAGTTAAGTAAGTTTAATAAATTTAATTTATCTATTTTAAATTTCTATGAAAATGGAATTCGAATTAAATTTCCAATTTAATTCAAAAACAAATTAAACTAAACTCTCCTGTGACAGTTTCTCAACAATTATTAATATTATTAAATGTTATAAATTAAAACTCAAACTTAGATATCTATCAGTGGGATACCAATTTGATCTAAAATTGCTTTTGCTTTCACGGTGGACTTAACATATCATTTAAAGTTGTCCTCCATGTATCAGATAAGGCATAATGTGAATCGATGTGTAACTCTAGAGTCTCCCCGTCATCACAGTTTTGTTTATATCTAGATGGTCAATTTATAATTCAAGCACGGCTCTTACATACAATAATTAAAATCGCTATCATCATCATCGGGCTTGCAGTCATAATATTGATCTGGCAATAATGTTCATGGTCTCCGGGTTTGCTGAAAGAATTAGAAATACCTTATAATATTGACTTCTGTACATTGCACGTGAGTGTCTTCGGTCGCGTTCGATTCTTGCGCATGACTCTAGCATATTTATACTGGCGAAGGTGTATTAATTTTTATGTGTCGGTTCTGACAGGCATATGTATCTATATGTATAAAAAAAAGAAAAGCATATGTATCTATATGTATAAAAAAAAAGAGGGCCCATGATGTTTCTGTAGGGAACTAGCCTTTCCCATTTTCATTGATCTCTGTATATTGATTCAGGCCATGGTGTATTAATTTTTATGTGTCGGTTCTCACACACATATGTATCTATATGTATAAAAAAAAAAGCATATGTATCTATATGTATAAAGAAAAAGAGGAACCATGATGCTTCTGTAAGGAACTAGCCCTTCCCATTTTCATTGATCTCTGTACATTGATTCAGGCCATGGCGTATTAATTTTTATGTGTCAGTTCTGACACGCATATGTATCTATATGTATAAAGAAAAAAAGAGGGCCCATGATGCTTCTGTAGGGAACTAGCCCTTCCCATTTTCATTGATCTCTGTACATTGAATGAATCAGAACTTCCAAATAGATCCATTTATACACCATGGTTGACTTGACTGAAGAAACCTGTCACGAGATGTAGCCACTTCATCACATGCATTTTTGATAAGAGTATTATAAGCTATGTCAACAAGGAGACCATTTCCTGATCTATGGTGGTGATAAAAACCAGTTTGATAATGGGGTCTCGCTTTTTCTGGCTGAAAGTGGTGGTGTAAGTCAACAAATGCTTAAGTATTGATTTATGATAAATTTGTATTCATGAAGAAGATTCTCTTCGATTCTAAAAAAAGGTGGGATGATGGCGTATTTGATCTCTGTACATTGAATGAATCAGAACTTCCAAATAGATCCATTTATACACCATGGTTGACTTGACTGAAGAAACCTGTCACGAGATGTAGCCACTTCATCACATGCATTTTCGATAAGAGTATTATAAGCTATGTCAACAAAGAGACCATTTCCTGATCTATGGTGATAAAAACCAGTTTGATAATGCGGTCTCGCTTTTTCTGGCTGAAAGTGGTGGTGTAAGTCAACAAATGCTTAAGTATTGATTTATGATAAATTTGTATTCATGAAGAAGATTCTCTTCGATTCTAAAAAAAGGTGGGATGATGGCGTATTTGATCTCTGTACATTGAATGAATCAGAACTTCCAAATAGATCCATTTATACACCATGGTTGACTTGATTGAAGAAACCTGTCACGAGATGTAGCCACTTCATCACATGCATTTTCGATAAGAGTATTATAAGTTATGTCAACAAAGAGACCATTTCCTGATATATGGTGATAAAAACCAGTTTGATAATGCGGCCTTGCTTTTTCTGGCTGAAAGTGGTGGTGTAAGTCAACAAATGCTTAAGTATTGATTTATGATAAATTTGTATTCGTGAAGAAGATTCTCTTCGATTCTAAAAAAAGGTGGGATGATGGCGTATAAAAGGGACTGTGTCAGAAAGAGTAAATAAACAAAGCTAGAGAAATCTGTCTGGATGGCGGTGTCTCATTTCTCTACCGATGATCAAGTCATAGTTTTTTTCGGAAAATAATAGAAATTTTAGTATGATTTTAAAAAATATGATAGAAATTTTTGAAAATTTGGGTTTTCGCTGTCAAGTTTTAAGATTTTGGGTGTCTCAAAGTATCTCAGAGGTATTGGTGGAGCTGAATCCATTTCCATTAAAAAATGATTTAAACACTCGGATTTTTTTGAAGAATTTCTTAGGCCCTCTGCCTAAAATTGTGGCCTAGTTAAACAATGCCCTTCATCACTATCAATTTATTTAAAAGAGCCATAACACATTTTCAAATGTTGTGGTCTATTTGTTTAATTTTGAGGATACCTGTTTAATTTACCCAATTTCTAATAAGGATTTCTTGGAATTACAGATTTAAGTTGTAAACATTCGAATTTCTTAGGCCCTCTGGCCAAAATTGTGGCCTAGTTAGACAATGCCCTTCATCACTATCAATTTATTTAAAAAAGCCATAACACATTTTCAAATATTGTGATTTATTTGTTTAATTTTGAAGATCCCTGTTTAATTTACCCAATATCTAATAAAGATTTCTTGGAATTACAAATTTAAGCGGTAAACATTCCATAATTAAAATGCTCCAAGTTTTTCAGAAAAATGAATCTATATATGCACACAAAATTCCATTTTAAATAAGATTTAGCTAAAAAGAAATTTGCTATATTCCAAAATGTACTCCAAAAAATAAATCTACTAGTGGCGGGTTGTCTGTAGTTGCACACAGTCCATGTTATGTCTTACACCGTGACCTTATCTTAAGGCATACAGACACACCCTAGTCTAGCATTGAGTGTGTGCGTCTCTCTATATATATCGTTGAATGTTCTCCTTTAGCTTATCCATCCATCCATTGATCAGTCAATCAATCGATGATGGTGAAAGTGTCGTCCATTCTCTTGCATTTTTGGTGCATTCTGGTTTTCATTCACCTCTGCAAATGCCATGCTAGCAGTCAAGGGCAGAAATCGGAATTGAATCCAAAAAATTTGGACGGGAAAGGTAAGCTGGCTGGTTATGGTCATCCCTACAAAAGGATCAATGCCCCAAGTTTCTTTCAACTTCGCAGGGGCGATCTGCATATAAATCTCACCAACTGGGGAGCTACTCTCGTCTCCCTTATTCTCCCTGATGCTAAAGGTAATCATCCCTAAACCCTACACTTCAACTGCTTTACCATCATGAATTACTCAGAGGGAGCTAGCTCATCATGTATTGATATTTATGCATTCAGGTAATCTAGCAGACGTACTTCTTGGCTATGACAATCTTGCCTCATACATGGTATATATTTGTATTTCCCTTTGGAAATTGGTACTGCCATTATATGCTAGGATCCTAAGATAAATTTACAGTTTCTACTCCCATATATACTGGATTGGATCTCAGATGTATATGTTACCATGGGGAATATGGTGGACTGTTTTGTGATGATGTGAGATTCTTTATTAATGCAGAACACGAGCTCCGGTAGACCTTACTTTGGTGCCTTGGTGGGTCGTGTAGCTAACCGTATCAAGAATGGAGAATTTACACTAAATGGGAAAACATATCGGCTGCCTAAGAATGATGGCAACAACACACTCCATGGTGAATGACTGTCCTTTCTGTTCTGCATGTATGTTTTAGCCGGCTAACCAGAGCCCTACAATGACCACTAATCATGAACAAAATCTCTCTCTCTCTCTATATTTGTATGTCTGTTTGTGGAGGTATAGAGCAGTTCAGGTAACATATGTGGAGTTAAATGCAGGAGGGCTGAGAGGCTTTGACAATGTCCTATGGGAAGTGAAGGAGCAGAGAAGTGGAAGGAAGCCCTCTATTAAGTTCACCTACCACAGCTTCGATGGAGAACAAGGTAAATGCCATCAGATCATCACCATAGTAATACTGATAATATATTTCTGAGTTCAAGCGTTTGTGATTTATAATGTTTAGATAAGATTCTCCCGGATTAATCACAATGGCTAATCTGGAAGAATCTCATCTAAACTGATAATGTAGTCAAGAATCTCATCTAAACTGGTAATGTAGTCCATTGTAGATTGGTAGAAGTTTATCAAAACCAATCCTGGTTTGATTTCTCAGCACATTTCAGATGGCTCTTTCTCCTACCACACACTCTTTGGAGATTTAGCTGATCATGTGGTGGATTATTATTAATGTTGCATAAATATTAGGAGGGATAGATGACAGTTTAGCCATATCTATAAACTCTATTTTGGTCTATTGGGGTTTTTAATAGATTGGGGTTAGTATCAATCTACCACCAGAGTGCATCAAATCCCTGATCAGTGTAGTGTGGACAGGGTATTTCAACCACTGGAGGCACACAATCTCTGTATGGTTGGTAGGAGGCTGTGGGTTTGTGCACCCAGAGAGTTGAAAAACCCTCTGTGCCCACATTCTCTGTACAATCTAGCTGTACAGCAGCTAGCCTGTCTTTGCACAACTTTTTCCAATGCATAATAAGTGTAAGAATTGATTAATGATTATTGCCGCTCCTTGTTGGAACAGGTTTTCCTGGTGACCTTGATGTATCTGCAACGTATACAATAAGTGGAGACATGGAGCTGAGACTTGATATGGAAGCGAAATCAAGGAATAAGGCAACACCTGTGAATTTAATCAATCATGGTTACTGGAACCTTGCAGGAGAAGGAAGTGGGAGGGACATCCTGGGAAACTCTGTCACAATATGGGCTTCACATTATACTCCTACAGATAGCCAATTTATTCCAAATGGCCAGATATTGCCTGTAAAGGGAACGCCATTGGACTTGACCAAAGAAGTGATAGTGGGTAGCAGAATTAACCAGTTGAATAACAGTGGAAATGTTGGATTCAATCATAATTATGTTCTCGACGGACCCAAGTTGAAGAATGGGCTAAGGCCTGGTGCAAGGATGAAGGATCATTGGAGTTCCAGAGTGATGGAGGTGTGGACGACTGCACCAGGCATGCAATTCTATACGAGTAATTTTCTGAACACGGTGGGCAAAGGAGGTGCGATATACAAGCCACACTCTGCCTTTTGCTTCGAGTCTCAGGCATTTCCCAATGCTGTGAATCAACCTAATTTCCCTTCTGTAATTGTTAACCCTGGCCAGATCTACAGGCACACCATGCTCATCAAGTTCTCTGTTGACAAGTAATTACCAATATAGAGTTTCAGTGCAATGGACCATCTATCACCAATATAGTTTTCGGGTTCTCTGGGCAGTTGTTAGTTTCATGTTGGCTTAATCTTGCTTTCAGCCATCCATAGATTGTTTTGTTATTGGACTTTAATCAAGCTCCATGAGTTATGAGGAGTTTTAACTTCTGATTAGTTTTTCCACAATATTTCTTTCTGGACATTGTGCTTTTGCATGTGCTATTTAATTAGGTTAAAGTATTTTAATAAATTTATATTTAAATTAACTTTATTTTTCTATATTTAAATTAGCTTTATAGTATTATTTAGGATTTTTTTTTATTTATAAATTAACATAATAATAAGTAATTAATTATTTTTTATTATATTTATTAACTTCCACACTCATCATATTAGAATGAGTAATTACTGATTTTTTTATTAAATTTATTAATTTCTTGATCCAATTATATTAGGATCAATATTTGGATCTAACTAATATAATTTATAATTAATTTGTCTTTACTGTGAACCACATTAATCGATCTGAAATATTGACCGGAATAAATTCTAATGCGATGGATCATAAGAAGAATCTCTAAATAACTTTCCTAAAAAGAATTTCTAAATAACTTTCCTCAAAGATGTTCTCCTTTACAAATATTTATTAACTTTTATAAATTTATTTTATCAGTGACCTTGAACTTATTAAGTGTTAAAAGGGATTAACTTTTCATTTTGTGCATTTTTTTTGGGTGAAATTTAAGGTTTGAAAGTTAAAATATTTGATCAATTTTAGTGATAGGATAGATATGGGTTATGATGGATTTATGTGTTCTTTTGTTTTTTGTTTTTAAATAATCAACATTAAGTATATTATTTTAAATTTAATTAATTTGTTGAGAATAGACTATTATTTATACAACTAGAGTTACCTTAGGAATAAATTGAATGTAAATTAAATAACAATGTACATTCAAATGTATGCATATAGTAACATTAATTTTAATATACATATCAATTTGAGTTCAATGTACATATGGATTTTTATTTCTTCAAGTATACATGTCAATTTCAATTTTTAACTCGTTGACTTTAGTGTACATGTCAATTTCTTGTCCATAGTAATAATTATTTTATTATTTAAAAGTTACTTTCAATGATAAGTAAGCATAATTTTGTTAACAAATGTTTTAATTAGAATTCATCCCAATGTCATTAATATAATTAGCAATTGCACCACATGTTGCAAAGGAAACCTTGTAAGGTGTAGCATATTGAAGGATAGTAAAGATGAAGAAGATGTGATATGTTATGTGATATAGATGTTGACTACTCAGAAAATGTTTACTTTGCAACATAAATTATTTCCTTTAATAGGAAGTAATAAATAAATTTAGTTTTACCATTTATTTGTATTATTACAGTGAACTAAAACTTATTCAAACTTCTAGAGTTGTTCTACCAAGTACTTTTTCATGAAAAACACCATTTGTGAATATACTTATATATGTTGAATAAAACACTTCTCAGAGGTCAATAACAAAAATAAAAGAAAAATTAGGCACAATGCTACGTATCCCACTCATAACAGACAACTATGGGGTTTCATCCACGCAACTTGTTGTGCGATTGTAGACAAATATTGAGAAGCCTTCCTCTATGACTTTGAGGGCTAGGTTCTAGCTCATCACTTCCAGACCCGCCAGCCTGATTCTCGACAGCACCCCCACCTCCATTGATGGAGAAACAAAACCGCAGAACTCGAACTAAAAAACATAGAACTCAAAAACCTCTTCCACTGAAAGAAAGAAGCTCCACACTCTAGCATTTCAGCGCGATGGAAGGAAGGCAAGTAGTGGAAATAAAGGAATTGGCTCACAGTCCAAATAGTTGAAGACTATTGACACATGGTGGGATCCAACAGCTGAAAAGCTTTTAATCATCTAACAATCGATCGAACGGTATTCGATGATGTAGAGTGGCAATCCAAGGGAGTTCTTCCGAGAGGAACACCTTAAGACGTAATTAACACTTAATTATTATAAATTGGTAATAATTATTTTTCTTAATTATATTACTATTATTATTATTATTATTAACATTAATACTTAATTTATTAATTATTTTCTTAATTAATTTTATTAATAAAATTAATGAATAGTTAATATTAATTAATTATCTAGTGAAGAAAGGTTTGCTCTTGGGAGATCTAAAGTTAAGATGAATACATGTTAGTTTTAAACAACACACTAATAATAATAAAAAAATTATCTTCACCTTTTTTGTATAATATATATAATTGTTTTTGTTATTAATTATCTATCTATTTTTTAAAGTTTTACATGAAAACTTTATATTAAACATTGAAGGAAATACAAATCTGTATAATACTTTGAATTAGAAAGAATATATGATATCCAATTCTTTTACTGAAGATGCATATTGAAATAATTGATTTATAATTCATATTAAACTTTATATAACTCCATGTTATGGAATTAATTACACATCTCCTCACAATAGAAAATGAAATATAAGAAAATTTTTAATTTAAATTATTTCAGTTTTCTTTATATCAAGTTGACATAAAATTATGTTATTTATAGGCAATAGTAAAATATTCTTTTGTGATTAATATATTTTTGTTTGAAATATTACATGTCAATTGAACATGGAATAGATCACAGATTTATCGACAATATTATTTTTTTACATGTCATTTGTCAACTCCAAAAGTGAACAAATTAGATATCCCCTTCATGCTAATAAAAGTAAATTAATCTTTTTTTAATTTCAATTTTTTTACTTAATTTTTTTTTTAATGGTTTATTTTATTTATGGGGGACATTGATATTTTTGTTAATAGTATATTTTAATTTGTTGATATAAATATTATTTTAGTATTTTTAAATGTAACGATAGGTGATAGCATCTCTCTCGGATACACACAAAGAAATAAAATCATGTAAATTTCAAATGGTTAATTATAGAAAATAAATTATTAAAAATTAAATAATGATTTTAAATTTTATTTTCATAATCTAAAATCATTAAATTTTTATTTCATAATGATTTTAAATTTTGTTTTCATATCTAAAATCATCAAATTTTTATTTCAAATAATAATTTATTTGACCCCGCCTCATTGTTTTCTTATTAATTAAATATTTATTTATCTAACAATTTTTTAAAAATGTGGGTCAACTTCCATAAACCTAATCACAGCTGACCCTCATACTAAGCTGTAAAATCTGTCTTTCAACGCAATGAAAATAAATTATATTATTTTCATGCTAAAAAATTTAAACAAAATACTAATATATTCAATTTTCCTAAATAAAACTTGAATTTATTTTAACATTATAACATACAAACTATACATAACATAAATATTATTTCATTCAAATTTTCCTATATAAAACTTTACCACAGCCAATTATAACATGCAAATTGTACACAACAGAAGTATTTAATATAAACTTCATCAAACACATTATATCCTACAAATTATATATCGCATAGGTCTTTTTAAATTTATAAATCTCCCTAGAGCTTTAAATAATGAAAACTTATATTTGCTTGGCATGCAAAAGAAAAATATAAATATAAGCCTCTTTCAACACAATGAAAATAAATTATATTATTTTCATGCTAAAAAATTTAAACAAAAACAAAATATTAATATATTCAATTTTCTTAAATAAAACTTGAATTTATTTTAACATTATAACATACAAACTATACATAACATAAATATTATTTCATTCAAATTTTCCTATATCAAACTTTACCACAACCAATTATAACATGCAAATTGTATACCACGTAAGTATTTAATATAAATTTCATCAAACACATTATATCCTCCAAATTATATATCGCATACGTCTTTTTAAATTTTATAAATCTCCGTAAAGCTTTAAATAATGAAAACTTATATTTGCTTGGCATGCAAAAGAAAAATATAAATATAAGCCTATATAGCTAATTTTTTAAATGGTGTCGGCAATGCTGTCTTGTTTTGGGGGCTATAATCAAAAACACAATTTTAATATATTCAAATTTTCCTAAATAAAATTTTACCACGACCAATTATAACATGTTAATTGTACACAACGTAGGTATTTAATATAAACTTTATGAAACACATTATAGCCTACAAACTCTATAAATGACATAGGTCTTTTTAATTTTTATAAATCTCTCTAGAGTCATAAATAACAAATACTTACATTTTTTTTTGTTGAAGCAAGAGACGATCCTTCTATTTCATTAAAACAAAAATAATGTTACAAAATATACAAAAAACTATCCATCTTCATGGACTCAGGAAAAACAAAGGGCATCCTGCCACAGACATGACCCCCTCTACAATAGTCATTATAAAACTTTCAAATTACACAAAAAGTTGGACTAAATGATTCTCCAACCACGTGGAAAACTCCGGTACCTTCCACCCCCACAGCCCAGAAAATCAACAATAGTCGCCACCGACCATACTTTGCGTGCCCACCACCAGTTGAGGAAAAAAGTACCCCAATAAGACTCGTGGAGAAAAAGACCTGGCCCCACAAAAACAACACAGTCGTTTTTTACTGTAGATCCGGATGGCTAGATCCAACGGCAGGAGCAATTTTGCACTGCCAAGATGACCTAATGTTAGTGTGCGATGGGGGGCGGTATTCCTTACCACCCCCCTGCCACGTGTAGGAAGTCTAATGGGATAGCTTCCAAAAATCCAATACCATTTACCACTCAGGAGCCTTGCGATCACCTAGAAACTGCCTTGTGCATGGTTTTCCATTTCGAAAGTGGATTGAAGGGAGATTGCCACTGCCGGAAATCTCGCCAATCTAGATCGATGAACAACACGATCAATCCCGGTCGTCGAATCGCTTCGCATGATCCGACAGCTGAGGATCATTTCACACCGCCTCATATCACTGAACATTAGTGCTTCCCGCCAACTAGACTGATAACCTGCACGATCAATCCTTGTCGTTGAAATGCGTCGTATGATTCGATGGCAGAGGATCATTTTTCACTGACTAATTTCACTGAACATTAGTGTGCGATTAGGGCGGTATTTTCGCTGACCCATTGCCACGTGTAGCCCTCTGTATGGAATCGCTTCAAATTCGGCAAAACCATTTCCTTCTTGTGAGGGCTGCGATCGCCTGAAAACCTCTCCCAGCCTGGTAAATCGATCCCGGACGAAAACCCCTGGTTTTGCGATTGCCGAGAGTTCTTGGGATCCTACCAATCATTTTGTTTTCTCTGTCAGAGACCAGGAAGGATGAAACACCCGCCAACTAGTCTTTCTTAGATGAACTAGGGCTGCCCGACTAAGTATCCACTGGAATCTCAAAAACAATGCTGACTCATTTTACAATGGTCAAAAAAGAACTGCAACCCCCTAAAGACCTGAAAGTAGAAAAAATAAGAAACATAGAACACTTGAATCAACTAGATTCTGTCTCCATGTCCCTACTCTGAAACACAATCCTGTCTTCATCTGCCTGGTCATAACATTTCGCTTTTAACATACTTTGAGGCCTTTCTTGCCAGCCAAATGTAACCTTGTTCTTTGTGTTGATCACCCCTTGATTGGCAAGAAGATCAACCAATTTATTTGCAGATCTTCTTACATGTTTAAAGCTAACAGTCCGAAGGCTCCGGAGGTGTTGCTGAATCCATTGAAAGCCCTAGATCAGACGCCTGTTCCTTGAGACTTTTTCCGGCCTTGTGCCCCAGTTGATCCTCTTGACTGATTCAATGATTAACTCGGAATCAGCTTCAACAATCACATTTTTTCGGTTATCCTGTTTTAGGAAATCTAAGCACTGCTCCATAGCCATCAATTTCGCCATGCTATTGGTGGCTTTTCCTAAATGACAGTAGAAGATGAAAAGTACTCCACCATTCTCATCCCTTAACACACCTCCGTAACCCGCAGAGCCTGGGTTGCCCTTTGAAGCCCCATCAATGTTGAATTTCAAAAATTCCTTGGGGGGAGGATGCCAAATATCTTGCTCCGAATCCAAGGAGATAGCTTTCCTATCCCATCCCCGAGGTATAAGTCCCTGTAGACCCAGATCTTCGAGAGTTTTCAAATCCGCAACTGAAGGAGGGTTCTTGGGGAGATTTCGCACAATAGTGCCAACCGTTTTCTTGATTTGTTTTAAGATCTACTCAAAGAGGCTTTGGGATGGCCTCTTTTCATTCTTGAATATTCTATTGTTCCTTTCTTTCCAGAAATTCCAAATAATTAAACTTGGCATGATGGCCCATGCTGAGCTAAGAATCTCATTGTCTAAAAAGGTTATTCTCCATCTGTTTAGGGTATTGATGATGCTCCCTTTGTCCCTGTCAGTCTATTGGAAAATTGTGGCAAAAGAATCCCATAAACTGGAGGTGAAGATGCAATTGTTGAGAAGGTGCTCCATAGTTTCCTCTTGGGCTTCACAGAGCTAACATCTGGAAGGCCCCAGGACACCCCTCTTCCTGATATTATCCCAGGTCAAGATTTTCTTATGCTGAACCAGCCACATGAAGAGTTTAATCTTCATCCATCCTTGATGTCTCCATAGGTCTTTCCAAGTCTTATCTGGAGCTTGTGAGTTAAGGTCAAGGAGAATGAGTTTTGCTTCTTTGAGATTAAAGGTACCCTCACTTTTGTTGCCCCATCTTAGCTGATCTTACTCCCCTGATTTCAAAATCTTCCTTTGCTCTAACATATTTTTTAGAGTCTCTGCTTTAGCCTTCAGGGGGCTTTCATCCCTGAACTCAAAGTTCCTCCAGGTTCTCCATTTTCCAATACTGTTGGTTTGGACCCAAAATTCTTTTATTTTGGATAACCCTTTAGTATCTGTATCTTCCTTGATATCCATCAAGTCTTCCTTGAACAAAATAGGTTCTTGTTGCGATCTGTTCTCCCAGAATAGGGAAAAATTTCCTTCTCTGATTTCCTAGAAGCTATTTCCTTGGATTAGGCCCCTGTTGTCCCAGGCATTATTCCAGATGTGAGAGCCCTTATTATATCCTGTCATTATTATTAGATCATTGTTTTGCCACATGTGTTCATATTTTTCTTTCCATATCTTTGCCTATTGTGCCTCAGGATCTTTAACCCATCACCACCATAATTTCACTCCTAAAGCCTTACTTAGAATCTCAGGATCATCCAGACCAAGTCCTCCATAGTTTTTGGGTTTGCAGATTTTTTCCCATGCTACCAAGGCCCATTTCTTTCTTTCTTCCCCCTTGCCCCAAAGAAAGTCTCTTTGCACGTTTCTAAATTGCTGCAGAACACCTTTGGGGGCTGGGAGAGCTGATAGCATAAAGACTGGGATTGATTGAAGGACAGCCTTGGTTAGCACCAACCTACTAGCCAAATTTAAAGATCTAAAAGTCCATTTCCTAATCTTATCTTGCATTTTGCTAATCACTGGCTCCCAGATGCTCTTGTGAAAAGGCTTGGCCATTAGAGGGACTCCCAAATATTTTGAAGGGAGGATCTCCCTTTGAAAGCCCAAAATTCTTGAAATATTTCTCTGAATAGCAATGTGAGTATTAAAGAAAAAAATATTAGATTTGGAGAGATTAACTTCCATACCTAAAGCCATGGCGAAGTCTCTCAAGATTTGCTTATAAGCTAGAGCTTCTTTGACAGTGGTGATGCCCTGCAGCATGGTATCATCCACAAATTGTTGATGTGTTAAGGCTTGACCATCTTCAGTAAGTTGGAGACCCTTGACTTTACCAACTTCTTTAGCATGCCTGATAGATCTACCCAACCCTTCCATCATGAGAATGAATAGAAAGGTAGAGAGTGGATCTCCCTGCCTGAGGCCTCTTGAAGGAATAAAAGTCTCCGAAGGAGAACAATTAACAAGAATTGAAAAACTAGGAGAAGTTACTAGGGCCATTACCCATCTGATCAAATTGTGATCAAACCCAAAAGCCATGAGAACTTTTCTGATATAGTTCCAATTCAGCTTATCATAAGCTTTGGCTATGTCCAACTACATGATCATTCCAGCCTTCCTCTTGCTTGTTAGTGAGTGCACCACCTCATGATTTTGAATTATGTTGTCGAGGATTTGCCTACCTTCCACATATCCAGATTGTTCCCTCGACACTAGGGTGGGGAGAAGAGGTTTGAGTCTATTGGACACAACCTTGGATACTATCTTGTAGACCACATTGCACAGGGCAATGGGTTTGAACCTATCAGGAGTTAGAGCTAAATCTTGTTTAGGGATTAGGGCAATAAAGGTGTATTAAGCGCCTTCAGAATGGTTTTGTCCCTCCTAGAGTCTTCCACTACATTTAGAACATCCTGTTTTACAATATTCCAACAAGATTTGAAGAAATCAACATTGAAACCATCCGGATCTGCTGCCTTCCCATTTTTCATTTCTTTTAGGACCTCACTGATCTCCTCTTCTGATACTGGTCTATTAAGGTTGAAATTGTCCTCATTGGAAACTAGCTTAGGTATATGTCTTGATGTAACCCTAATAGATTGTTCCCTATCTAAACAGGATTCCTAAGAAATACCACGAAAGTGCTGAAACAACACTGCTGCTATTTCTTCATGAGAATGAAGAAGATTACCTCCTTCATCCTTGATGGAAGAAATCTTGTTGTGAGCTCTGTTCACCACAGTGTATTTGTGGAAAAATCTAGTATTGCGTTCTCCTTCTTTTAGCCATTGCACTCTGGATTTTTGCCTCCAAAAAATCTCCTCTTGTTTACAAAAGTTCTCCCATTCTTGTTGATACTTGGTTTCCTGCTCATTTCTATCCTTGTCAAAACCCTCCCTGATAAGGGTTTGGTTGAGTTCCTGCATTTTCCCCTCAATAGATATTTTTCCTCAAAAATATTACCAAACTCCTTCTTGTTCCACTCCTTGACCTTGAGTTTGATATGTTTTAGTCTTTTTTGAAGTAGGAACATGCTTGTGCCCTGAATGTTTAATTATTCAGCCCACCAGATGGCTATGTTGTTAGCGAAATCTAGGTGGGAAAGGCAGATGTTTTCAAATCTGAAAGGTCTATTCCTGGGGGTACCAATGCCCTGAATTTCTAGTTGCATGAGCCAGTGATCAGAGCCTCCAAAGGGGAGAACTCTTGCAACTATGTCCTTATCCTTGAGCATAAGATTCTCTGAGATAATGAATCTATCTAATTTGGAAGCCACCTGAGACTCTCCTCCTCTTTTATTGTTCCAAGTAAAGGAACCATTACTCATAACAATATCCACTAACTTCATGTTGTCTATGAAAGATTGGAAAGCACAAGAATCTTTATTTAGAGTTCTGGTGCCCCCTTTTTTTCTGACAAAGATTTGATCATATTGAAATCACCCCCCAAGATCCAAGGGATACTTGCATGTCTTTCCCTGAGATCTTGTAGGGACTCTAAAAGCTTGAGTTTTCCATCCATTCTTTGGGGACCATACACATTCGTAACTAGGTAGACTTCCTTATCTCCCACTGGCTGTATGACCACTGATAGATAATCCCTGGCTACCTCTGCATCTATAATGTCAATTTTTGGGGGGTTCCAAAGCGTGAGAATGCCACCTATTGTATTCTTTGCTTTGACTTCCAGAAACTCAAATTTATTGAGCCATTTACTATGAATCTCTTTTATTTTCTGAATGGAACATTTAGTCTCTTGGATGAAGATTACATCTAGTGTTGCTTGCTTCATTCTATTACTAAGTAACCTTTGTTTACTTTTACTGCCTAGGCCTCTAATATTCCAAGAAGTGAACTTCATTATTAAAGATTTGTAAAGGAGTAACTAGATAGGTCTTTCATCTTACCTGAGTCTATCATTAGCTTTCCACATTCCATCAAAAGCTTGTTCTACTTTTTCCTGCCTCTTTTCTTTCTTGGGTATCTGGGTGCCAAGCCCAGTGTGGCTTTCATAGCTTTCACACCTTCGCTTCCCTGCCTTTCATGATTCTCTTGCTTTTCTAGCCCTGTGGTATGAGTTTTCCATAATAATCGCTGCTGAACTCTATTGAACTCCTCTGGAGGTAACGAATCCGCTCCCTCCCACTCTAGGTCATTTCTAGATCCATCTCCAATTCTGTCACTCATCATTTCTTCTTTTTGTTTGTTAATGGTTTGTGTTTGTTTGTCCTCTTCTTCGTTCTCCTCATTCACTAGAGTGTCTCCCTTGGCCTAATCTTATTTCGTTATCCCCTCTTCCTCTTCTAGTGCTTGAAACCTGTTTTGACTGGCTCGTTGCCTTTCATTTTGATGTGTCTTCGATCCCCTCTTGCTTCCTTTTCCTTTCTGGACCACTTTGTGAAAGCTTTCAATGTCTTTCATGGTATTGGTTTTACTATTATTTTCAATTTTACTGAGAGGGCAATCTCTGAATAGATGCCCATGCTCATGACATTTACAACATCTAAATGGGATGTGCTCATAATCCACTATTTGTACCCATTCTTCATCAAACACTTCCAATATTACCTCATTCGGCAGAGCTCCAAAAAGATCAATCTCCACACATATTCTTGCAAAGGATGTGTATTTTCCCTTTTGGTGGCCTCAGAAGCTTTGACAAAACGTCCTAACTTATTTCCTATGGCAGATAGGGATTCTAGTTGCCAGTAATCCAAAGGTAGAGAGTAGAGTCTTACCCAAACTAGGACCGAGGTAAAAGTTTCATGTTCTAGGACAAAATTCATGATCCAAGGTCTCATATACAGGCCTACTGCTGCATAAAAGTAGGGCCCTCCTTCAAACACTTTGTCCTTATCTTCAATGTTTGCAAAGACTACAGTAAAGAGTCCCTTCGACCCAAGATGTAGTTCTATGATTCCTTTTGGTTTCCAGTGGTATTTAATCCATGTTTGTAATGCTTTCTCAGTGGGCCATAAACCCATGAAATTACAATGATTGCATAAGTCTGCATGTGGTCCTTATGCGCCTGCAGAGCAGGATCATTCAAAACAACTCTAGGAGTGATAGTAATCTTGGGTTTGCATGGTCCCCTTTGAGTTTTGTCTTTTGTGCCTTATTCCTTGTTCGCTTCCTTGCTTTCTTTAGTGTTGTTATTCTCCTTAGATTTAGAGCCCTCTTGCTCCTTTTCTCTGTTTCTTTGCCTTTCAGCTAAAGGATCTCTCTCCTCTTCTATTGGTTTTTTTCCTCTACTGGCCACTGCCTGCTTGTAGGAGGGAGTGGAGCTCCCTCCTTTATGGCCTTCCATGGAGAACGAACTCTGCTAAACTGAAACCCTAGCTCCAAAATCGCCCTCCTCGGCCTGCCGTCGAGTCTCAGATCCCGCTTTGTCGAGAACATAACAAAAACTTACATTTACTTGCCATACAAAACAAAAATATAAATATAAATCTATATATCTAATTTTGTAAATGATGCAACTAGCCATATCTCATTTTGGGGGCTATAATTGAATTATAGTTTTTTTATTTAATAATAAAAAAATATATTAGGTTCTATTCAAAGCTACAAAAAAAAATTAACAAAAACTTACATTTACTTGCCATACAAAACAAAAATATAAATATAAATCTATATATCTAATTTTTTAAATGATGCAACTAGCCATATCTCATTTTGGGGTCTACAATCAAATTACAATTTTTTAACTTAATAATAAAAAATATATTAGGTTCTATTCAAAGCTACAATTTTGTTTTTATTAATGATGCTTCACCTTAAAATCAACTACAGGTCGTTGTGTATAGTCAATAATAAGATTTTTATTTTTATATAATAATAAAAAAATTACAATGGTTTTCCATGCAGACATGAAAGAAAGGAGGACTTCTAACTCCAAATTAAATTGATGGTCTTTTACAATCAATGATGGTCTTCTATGTCTAATAAATAGAGTGCACCCCTCTTGGTAGAGTAACCTATTCATTCTTTTGCTACGACTTATGTATTATCCTTCTTTGGCAAGTTTCCATCTGTAGCTATAAAACAAGCATGGCTCGACAATCAATTATATCTCTTTATGCAAATTCCTACAAATTCTTTATCTATTTGTTATTGACAAAGCTGCAAACCAAGAATCAAACTGTAAACTCTAACTAAAACATTAATTTTTTGTTGTTTAACTAAAACATCAATTACATGGGAAAAGAGCCCCTAAACCTTAAATTGGACCTCCAAGGCATACAAAGATGGATGACAAAAAGAGGGTTGAACACTCTTCGCGCAATATGAGCACGGGATCAGCAAACTTGGCATGAGTGGAAAATCACAACATTCCCTTTAAATTTGAAAGGATAGTGGGACAAATTAAAGCATCATCTCAAAGAGGCAGCACCCATAAGTATTGAGGAAGAGGACGATTTTGTTTGGGATCCAAGTGGAGGAGGATACACCGTTAAAATAGGGCACAAAGCACTTCAAGATCACCAAAATCATCAGGAATGGAACCTCTGGAAATTGGCATGGAAGACTGAATGCCTACCTAAAATAATAGAATTTATATGGACTCTTCTCAAAGGAAAAATTCTAACTATTGAAAATTAAAAAAAAAAAAAAGGAATTCAGGGTCCCTCCAGGTGCTCCATGTGCCTGATAGCAGAAGAGTCCATACAACATCTCTTTATGGAATGTAAGATAGCCAGAGAATGCTGGAAGTAGATTTCAAGTCCGCTGGAAATCAATTTAAATTTCACAAACACTTTCTCAAAGTTTTATAAAGCATGGAGGAAGGCTTACCCCTATTCTACAAAGAACAAGGCTACAATTAATAGGCTTTGGAAATGCCTTCCAGTAATTCTGTGTTGGCAGATTTGGCTAACTAGAAATAAAAGCATCTTCAAAGAACACAAGCCAAGAACAGGTATAATCTTATCAAAAACTTGGGGTTTAGTTTCAGAAATTTTAAACACTAAAGGGATGTCAGCAGTGGATCACAACAATCTACAGCAAGAGGAGAGAGATTGGATTGGGAAAGATATATTGAAAAACACTGGGAAAGCAGGACCAAAGAAAACTCCTACAGCACGAAATTGGAAACTAAGAATGAACGAAAAAGAATTTGAAGAGTGGAGAAAAAAACAAAATAGATTTAGTCTATTCTTCTATGGGGCATTGTTATCGGGAAATCTAGTGTCTATGCAGAGCTGCTAGTCCCACTAAGATGGGTAGCTATCTTAGAAACAAACAAATTAAAGTTACTTTCGTTTTCCTTTATGAGAAGTAGATAAGAGAGGATCAAAGAATACCAACCTCGATTTTTCGCTCGGTTCCTTGCTTATTCCTTCTCCTCACCGACAGGTCTTTGCCGCTTCTCCCTTGACCACTCCGCTTCAAAGAGTACCTGTAAAGTCAAAGTAGCATAAAACCTTCAAAGTGTAGAGATCTACAATCATAAGCAATATAGGACCAGATATATATCGAACACACAAATGCATATACTATCAGACATACAAGAATGTGGAGGAAAACTTGAATAGCTTTATTGATGTGAAGATTAGAAGAGAGGATTACAACCCATTGATCTGACCCAGCATCATCCTCTCAGCATGAGAGCCCTTCTTCACCTAATGAAAAGCTTAGATCACCCAAGACTATGATATTCCACCAGGAAGTCAACAACACTTCCTTACAAGATACAAAATTCCAGCCTCTGGATCTCTGGGATGAGGGATCCATATATAGATGATTGCAGGGAGGTGAGTCAGCTTCTGGGATTTTTATTAGTGCCTTCTCTCTGATAGTTCTTGATTCCACTTGGAGATTAATGATCTCTTACTCATCCCTAGGCGAATTCCGAGAGGAAAGTGTCACAGGAGAAGTTTCTGGAAGATTCCATGATCATCCACCTTGCAAACTGTATCTGCCATTTGTCTATTCTCACCCATCACACCCTATAGAAGGGCTTTCCAGTATGCATCACACCTTTTACAATGGGTAGGTGAGATGCATCGCACCCTTAGCACTGAGCAACCTGTATGGTTCAGTTTTGACCAATTCTGAGTAGTTTTTTGTGTAGAACTTCTGGGAGATGATGTAATCAGCTGACCTTGTTCCTTTAGGGCATGAAACAACACTTTTAGGAACTCAGAAGCCCTTGGTTTATGGACATGTATGATTGGGGTTGCAGTGCCCAAAAATGTCTATAACAGGCATCGAAAAACAACCCAGGGAAAGCAGAAGCATGAGGATTGATAACTGATCTATATGGGAAAGAGATTGTCACTTATGAATGGGGCTTGGGAGAAACCACAAATAACAAAGCCAAAGCTTATAGTTTACTATTAGGCTCAAGGATAATAAAAAAAAATCAATTCGAGATCCTATAATAATAGGAGATTAAGCAATTATTATAGAAGCAATGATCAAAAGTAAGAATCCCAAAAGCTCAGCTATGAATAGAATCTACAAGAGGATAAGAATGAATCTAAAAGGCTCAGGAATGGCCAGCTTGAAACATGTTCTGAGAGAACATAACAAAAAGGTTGATAATCTCGCTAATAAAGAAACAGAAAGAGAAGCAAGAAGTATTAAGGAAAATGAAGATATATACTTCAGTTCCATCCCATAAATTATTTCATTCTCCATGAGGAAAGAAGTAAACAATGGAAAAACATATGAGAAAAATCAAACCAACTGTGAGAGTACATTAGAAGATGATGAGGTAGATATTTTAGAAGATGTAGTCAATTGGAAAACATATGGGTATATACAGAAAATACAAAACAAATCTGCCTCTATCCCAGTCCCATAGGCCAAGGAGGATAGAGATCTTCTCCGCATGAATAGAGTTGTTATCTATCATATCACTGTCAAGACTAAAAGAATGTTATGAAACCAACACACAAAAAGATACAAAAGATAGATCAACGCCTTAGAATTCAGCCTCTTCAAGGGGGCAACCTACTTTACATTACACAAATGAATGATTCTTTCATGATACAAATGACAAAACCTCCTTTCTATATGTAGGAGCCTAAGGAGTCACAATATAACCCATCCGACCTAACAATAATAATATAAAGGCACAAAAATAACAATAGAGGGGTTCTATGGGGCACAATAATAACAATATGGGGACAATAGGGGCACAACAATATTAATAAGGGATATAACTACAATAGTAATGGGGTAATCACTAGTATTATAGGGACCTAACATGCCCCTCCTTCAAAAAAGTGTTTTCCTCAATGCTTGAGTAGTTCTGGATGCTTCTGTATAAAATTATCATCCTCCCATGTGGAATCTTTAGCGGATAAGTTCTTCCACCTGATGAGATACTCCAAAATTGATCGATTTCGTAGCTGTCAAGTTCTTGTTTCTGTGACTGCTTCCGGTTCCAATATAATTTTTCCTTCCTCGTCAAGTTCTGGCAATAATGTTTGAACTGGGAGCTTGTCGCCTATAACCTTCTTTAAACATGAAACATGGAAAACTAGGTGCACTCGAAAAGTTGTAGGAAGCTCCAATTTGTATGCCATAGTACCAATCTTTTGCAACACCTTGTATGGACTGTAATACTTTGGTGATAATTTATTATCCTTCTTAGCTTGCTTGAGGGACATTTGTTTATATGGTTGTAGCCGTAGGAATACCCAATCACCTACATGAAAACTTCTTTCGTTGCGATGTTGATCTGCCTGTTGTTTCATTCTATTCTGCGCCAACACGAGGTTATCCTTTAAGAGTTGGAGGACTTGTTGTTGATGCTCAATGTGATGTTCCACTGCTTGAACCTTAGAATTTTCTCTTAAATATGATGTGATGGATGGTTGCTGATATCCATAAAGTGCCATAAATGGGGTCATTTTTGTTTCTGTATGGAAGGAAGTGTTATACCACCATTCAGCCAGAGGCAACCATTTGACCTATTGTGTCTATTTATCATATACAAAGAAACGAAGATATCCTTCCAAACATTTTTCCAAAAATAATTTTGTCCCGAGACAAGAAAATAATTTTGTCCAAAAATTTCTAGTGAAAATGGGATCTTTGTCACTTACAATAATCTTTGGGTTTCCATGTGGCTTTTGAATTGTTTCCATAAATGCAGTAGAAACTGTACTGGCTTTAAATGGATGTGATAATGCACAAAATTGTGCATACTTGGTAAGTCTGTCAACTACCACCATGATGACACTCTTTCCCTCAGACTTGGGTAAACCTGTGATAAAATCCATTGAAACCTCCTCCCAACGTTGGCCTGGAATGGATAAAGGTTGTAATAGGCCCGGGGTCTTAATTTTTTCAACTTTATTTTGTTGGCAAACCAAACATTCTGCCACAAACTTTTGAATATCCGATTTAAGGCCATCCAAAAAAAATTCCTTCTTAACCCTGTGGTAAGTTTTTAAAAATCTTGAGTGCCCTCCTAAGGGAGAAGTGTGCAATTCCATAAGAATCTTTTGTGTGAGTTGGGAATTCTTACAGAGGTATAAGTGACATTTGTACCATAATGAATCATTTTTCCAGCTAAATGTATTAGATGTACTAGAATCTTGTTGTAGCTTTTGAATAAGTGCCCACACTTCTTCATCATTCTTCCATTCCACCCTTGCTTCGTTTATCCAATCTGGTTGGATAATAGAAATGGCGCACAACAATGCTTCCACATCCTCATCCTTTCTTGAGAGTGCATCTGCCACCCCATTTTGCTTCCCTTTTTTGTAGATGATTTCAAAGTCATAACCCAACATCTTTGTGACCCACTTTTGTTGCTCTTCAGAGGATAATCTTTGTTCTAAAAAGTATTTAAGGCTATCATGATCCACTTTTATCTTGAAGTGTCTTCACATTAGGTAGGGCCACCATTTCTTAAGTGCATGTAGTATTGCCAACATTTCCTTCTCATAAATGGCTTTGTGTAAAAACTTTCCCTTGATTGGACGACTTTCAAAACCAATGGGTCTTTCATCTTGCATTAAAACAACACCAATTCCATTTCCTGAGGCATCACATTCCATAATAAAGGTTTTTGTGAAGTCTGTTGTAGCTAAGACTGGTGCTTGGCACATTGCCTCTTTAAGATGTTTGAAGGCCTTTGTTACTTCTAAAGTCCATGAAAATGCATCTTTCTTCAATAATGTTGTTAGAGGTGCTGCTATTCTCCCACAATTTTTAACAAACTTGCGATAATACCCTGTCAACCTGAGAAATCCTCGCAGATGCTTTATGGATGTGGGGATTTTCCATTCCTTAATGGCTTTAATTTTGCTAGGGTCTACCTTAACTCCTTCATGAGATACAATATGACCCAGATATTCCACCTCTTGTACTCCAAAGAAACATTTGGATCTTTTTGCATATAATTGTTTCTCCTCCAATAGTTGTAGCACCCTGTCAACAAGTTCAACATGATCCTTCCAAGACTTGCTGTAGATTAGTATATCATCAAAAAATACTAACACAAATTTTCTAAGGAAAGGTTTGAAAATGGAATTCATCAAACCTTGAAATGTAGAAGGTGCATTGGTAAGGCCAAAAGGCATGACCAAAAATTCATAATGACCCTCATGAGTTCTAAATGATGTTTTCGGAATGTCTTCAGTCTTCATTCTGATTTGATGATAGCCTGAACGAAGATCCAACTTGCTGAAGTAAATTGATCTATGCAATTCATCTAGTAATTCATCAATGACAGGAATGGGAAACTTATCTTTAATAGTGAGCTTGTTGAGCTCCCTATAATCCGGACACATGCACCATGATCCATCCTTCTTGTGCACCAATACTACTAGAGCAGAGAAAGAACTTTGACTAGGTTGAATTATACCAGCCTCTAGCATTTCTGCAACCATACGTTCAATTTCACTCTTTTGGGCATAGGGATATCTGTACAGCTTGATGTTTGGAGCAACACTTCCTGGAATCAGATGAATAGCATGATCATGATCATGAATAGGTGGGAGACCTTTGGGAGTCTCAAATACCTTGGAATGATTGTCCAAGACTTTTTGGAGATCTGGAGAAATAGATGATTTCGATGTGGAAACATCTAGTGAACATAATTTTGCAATTACACCTCTTTGTTCATTTTTTAGAAGCTTTGTCATACTGTCAGCAGTGATTATCTTTCCCGGTTTCCCTGCAATACCCCTTAATTCAACTTCCTTTCCTTCCGCAGAAAATTTCATGAAAAGTTCTTGAAAAATTAAAAGCTATTGTACCCAAGGATTGTAGCCATTAGACTCCTAGTACAACATCAACACCTCCCATTGGAATGGAAAGCATTGGGCTAGTCAATACATATTCTCCCATGGATAGCTTGATATTATGGCAATTTCCAAAGCAATTTATTGTTCCTCCATTTGCAACCATCACTTGACACTCTGGTGGTGGATATAGGAAGCAATTCAATTCTTTTGCTACCTTAAAATGAATAAAATTATGGGTACTTCCTCAATCAATCAACACTATTACCTTTTTCTTCTTGATTTGTCCTTCTATCTTGATGGTTTGAGGAGCTGTAATTCCCACCAATGCATTACAAGATATGGTCAGATTCATTTCTTCTTTATCTAGGCTTTGTTCCTGGAGTATATCCTCTTCTTTTGACCTTTCTTTCTCCTTTTCTTCTTCCTCTTCACAATCTATGTAGAATAATTTCTTCTCAGCACACTTATGACCTTTAGTGTATTTTCTATCACAACTGTAACAAATCCCTTTTACTTTTTTTTCTTCCAATTGTTGTGGTGTCAACTTTATAGGTTGTGGAAGACTAGGGGCAACAACACTTCCATCTTTATAGTTGTGAGTGGTATGCTTCCTAGTTGCCCTAATTTTTCTTGCTAACTTGAATGCCTTCTCTAATGAATCAGGTTCCCAAAGGCGAACATCATGTTGGATATTATCCTTTATGAACACATCAATCCTATGCTCCTCTGGAATATTTTTTACCCTTATGTTCAATTTTTGGAACTCTTCAATGTGCTCCATTATTGAACCCTTTTGTTTGAGACTTATCAATTGGCTAAAAAAAGTGTTGCTTTTTGTATCCTCATAATGTGCTGTCAATTCTTCCATAAAAATTTCCCAAGTGATAATTTGTTTACGAGAGCAAAGCCATTGATACCATACAAACTGATTTGGTTCCAAATATAAAGTTGCAATACGTACCTTTTGTGTGTTTTGCACATTATTGAGATCGAAAAATTGCTCCATCTATAATATCCAAGTTGCGGGATCCTTACCATCAAACTTCCTCATATCGATTTTTGGAATATGGTAGGTCTTTGATCCAACATTAGAGTCTATGAAATCATGATTAACATTTCTTTTGTTCGCATCATGAGTTTCCTTTACTACCCTTTCACCATTTGTAAGTATTTCTTGTAGAAAATTTGTCAAATCCGTCTTCAAATCTGCCATGTCTCTCTTCAAATCTATCTTCAAATATTCCATGTCTCTCTTCAAATATGTCTTCAAATCTATCTTCAAATCGTCCATCTTAGCTTCTATGTCATTCATCTTAGCTTCCACGCCCTTTATCTTAGATTCCACGCCATTTATCTTAGCTTCTGTTAGCTTTTGTGAGAGTGACATTTGTTGCACTTGGTCTTGTAATTTTGATATATCATGTAGCATTTCTTCCTCTTCTTCATGAGTCATGATAGAGCTTTCAACTTGCTTACTAGGTGTTTGCATTTTCTTTCCTCGGGGCATTAGTTACCTATAATAATTCTCTACTATGCCCTTTGAATTCCTTCAAAATAATTTTTCAAACCAAGCTTAAGCAAAAATTTAAAAAAATCTACACACCTTTTTTCACTTTGTAGGAGCTCGATATTGCCTCTGATGTATCTTTGTAATTTCGAATCATCCAGTTCTGAAATTGTGACCTGCAATAGCCCTCTATGTCCTCTTTCCAATGCCACCAGTCTGATCCAAATTGGATTCTCCAAGGAAGAGTTATACCAAATCTCCCATAGTGACCTGATTATAGACTAGTTTAGTAGAGTGAACTTGTACAACATGCCACGTGTCCCTGTTTCGACCTTTGGTTTTGAAAACTATATACAAGAAACTACAATCCGTCCTCTTTCTGTACCTTCTAAAGAAACTTCAATCCGATCCTCAAAGAGAAAGTTATGACGATTTTCCCCAGGTCACCTGTTTGGAATGTAATTCAGAAGTCTGCAAAAAGACCAACTTTCTCAGATCATATCTCCACAAATATAGCATGAAAAGCTTTGAAATTCGGACCCAAGGTTCAGTGCAATTTCATCTCAAATGATTTTTTTTTTTCACTTTTGAAACGTTGCAGAAAAAAAGTTATAGCGAAAATGCTGCGATGACCTATTTGGAGCAGCGAAACCCTAGAATCCAAACCTCTGATACCAAATGTTATGAAACTAGCTCACAAAAAGATAGAAAAGATAGATCAATGCCTTAGAATTCAGCCTCTTCGAGGGGGAAACCTCCTTTACATTACACAAATGAATGATTCTTTGATGATACAAATGACAAAACCTCCTTTCTATATATAGGAGTCCAAGGAGTCACAATATAACCCAGCCAACCTAACAGTAATAATATAAAGGCACAAAAATAACAATAGAGGGGTTCCATGGGGCACAGTAATAATAATATGGTGACAATAGGGGCACAACAATATTAATAAGGGATATAACTACAATAGTAATGGGGTAATCACTAGTATTATAGAGACCTAACAAAGAAAATCTGTGTACATAAATTGTAAGCAAATGCTCATCCCCAATCACTGCAACAACATTCTTAACTCCGTGTTCCTCAATAGGCATAGCGCTCTCCACTCCATCATGTGTCTTTCTCCCCTGAATCGCAATAGCTCTCTATTATGTGTTTTCATTTCCTTGTGTAAATCTATTAGTGAGTCATCCCCTCATCAAAACCTTCAACATCTCTCACAGAGTCATCCTTCGTCCCATTGTGATCTCTTCATTCCTACCCACTGAGCCATCGCCAAGAATCCAATAGATATCTCCTCATCACATAGCCTCTCTTCAAATCGGTCTCATTGCACCTCCTCTATTCTAGATTGAGTGTCGTTGTGCCTCTGTTTTTCTTGGGTGGTGACAGGCTGCTTCAGGCCAAATCAATATTTAAAGGAAGGGCAGTCTTCAAAAAACAGTGAAACAGAGAAAAAAAACATCAGCAAAAGGAACAAGCACGACAACAGCAAGAATAGTAAGAGCACATACAAGAGGCACTGTTAGGCCCCTATACTACTAGTGCAACCCCTTATTGTTATTAGTACAACCCACTTATTATATTGATGTACCCATGTAGTGCCCATATTGTTACTATTGTGCCCCATAGAAGCCCACTATTGTTATTATTGTGCCCTTACATTATTATTGTTATGTCGGCTCTGATTATGTTATGACCCCTTAGACTCCTATATATAGAAAGGAGGTATTTTCATTTGTATCATCCAAGAATTGTTCATTTGTGTAATGTAAAGGAGGTTGCCCCCTCGAAGAGGTTGAATTCTAAGGCATTGATCTCTCTTTTCTATCTTTTTTTGAGCTGGTTTCATAACATTTGGTATCAGAGCAAGGGATGAATGGAAGAAGGACGAGGAAGTATGGCCACTTATTCAAAAGTTGCAAAAGATCCCAATTCAAACAATATTTCTAGAAATTGAAGAGGAAGGAAAAATCATATTGGAACCTGGAGCAGTCAGAGAAACAAGAACCTGACAGCGACGAAATCGATCAATTTTAGAGTATCTCATCAAGTGGAAGAACTTACTCGCTGAAGATTCCACATGGGAGGACAAGAATTTTATACAGAAGCATCAAGAACTACTCAAGCGTTGAGGATAACGCTTTTTGAAGGAGAGGGGCATGTTAGGCCCGTATACTACTAGTGTAATCCCTTATTGGTATTAGTACAACCCCCTTATTATATTGATGTACCCATTTAGTGCCCATATTGTTACTATTGTGCCCCATAGAAGCCCACTATTGTTATTATTTTTCCCTTACATTATTATTGTTATGTCGGCTCTGATTATGTTATGACCCCTTAGACTCCTATATATAGAAAGGAGGTCTTTTCATTTGTATCATCCAAGAATTGTTCATTTGTGTAATGTAAAGGAGGTTGCCCCCTCGAAGAGGCTGAATTCTAAGGCATTAATCTCTCTTTTCTATCTCTTTGTGAGCTGGTTCCATAATAGGAACATAAGAAACAAGCACGACAACAACAAGAACAGTAAGAGCACATACAAGAGGAACATAAGAATTATAAAAAATATAGCAAAATAGTGGAACAAAATGGAATGCAACCCAATTGAAAGAGCTGCAAAAAATGATGGATGTCCCACATGTAGGGCAAATAAATTTATGATAAGCAGGTTCAATGATGCCCTGTAGGAACTCAGGTCGGAAATGAGAAGGGAGAACATCTATCAATAGAGAGATATTGATAATCAGAAAGCCGAAATACTTACACTCAAAAACAAATGTAAGCACCTAGAGGAAGCCATAATCTATATCAAGCCAACCACACAGAGCCAGGAAGGAGAAAACTCCATTCAGCAAAGCAAGAAGCATCACTCTCAACAGGAGCAGTCAGTCAATCAACACTGAAAAATTGAATAATAATTTAATGTGTTGCAAGTTTATATTACTTTCAAGACAATATGTAAGGCAATATGCCAGGATAGACAAAGGAATGAATAGAACATTGGATCTCAAGCATAGAAATAGGGACTGTGCTCCCATTTTCATCTTTCTACTTGAATCCAAATCTCATCGATTATAATAGGAGTATGCTCCTCTTTTTTTTGCAATATAACCAATATCCGATTGTGTTAAAAAAAAAAAAAACTAAAACATCAATTATATTTACCTAAGGGCATAACTCAATAAAACTTGAAATTGAATCACATGGTTGGGGCTATGAAGTAAAAGAAATGAATCGTTTAAGATATCATTCAATGTGGGTTTGTCTCCAGAAATAACTCAATTTTAAGAATGAAAGTCAAGCGATAAGTTTGGCGACAAGATGGTACTATGGTCTATTCCTTTAAAGAAAATATCATTCCAAGGTTCTATTCCTCGGTTTCATTCACTCATCAGAGTGGGTGCATTTGATTGACGGCCCGGAAGCAACAGCTCGTGATAAGCCCGCCATTCTTACTCTCCCAAAATGGGAGCATCTTAT
This sequence comes from Pinus tabuliformis, assembly GCA_031772625.1. NCBI lineage: Eukaryota > Viridiplantae > Streptophyta > Pinopsida > Pinales > Pinaceae > Pinus > Pinus tabuliformis. Next base: position 60,792,808 of record CM062814.1, on the reverse strand, counting down.
TGGTCATATGGGTTTCAAGACGGAGGTAGTTATTATTAACTATTAACTTACTATTAACCAGAAACTATAATTAACTAACTATTAATTTGACGACTGACTATTATTCAATCATCTAACATTAAATTTGAAGATGCAGAGTAGTGCAAGGTGGCACCTAGGGGAGTCTTTCTCAAAGTCGGCATAAATATCAATTTCATATGGAGAAAATGAACAACATTAAAATAGGAATTTAAAGAATAATCATATTAATAATTACGCCTTATTACCTCTACTCTATTGATGATTAATAAACATTTACACATATGTTTTTTCCAAGTTTTCAACCTTTATTTTCTTTTCCGAACCAATGATCCATATTAATTTTCTTCGCTTGTTTTGATTTTATAACATATTAATCAAATTTTGGTGTTCTACCAACCTAACGTTTTTACTTTCATATCCTCACTTGAGATAGCCTTATCATCTCCACACGCCGTTCAAATTTAACATCTCTGACTTAATTATTAGTTTTTTGTGGCTTAAAATCCATGGACAAACTATTAAGATGGATTTAAGATGCACATCTTGCATGCCTACATTAATTTTTCCAAAGGATTACATATGATTATCATTGTTATACACTATGGGTTGAGATTAGAGATATACTTATGTGTAGGAGCAATGAAAGTGTAATATCATTTGGGATGCAATGTGGTCCAAGGTTGTAGGTAATTGGTATGAGAGAGGGGAATACAATGACATGGGTAACATGGCTTCAAAGTGATGCGGGTAGGTTAGGGATAAGGTTAGTGTTAATGGTAGGAGGGATAGGAGTGTAATAATGTGGAAAAGAAAGTTCAATACCTTTGTTAGCCCTTGCAGCATGATATAACATATCATGTTTATTTTTCTGTTAGTAAGAAATATTTCCATTACCTGGAAAGATAGACTATACAAAGGATAAATTGAGATCAAACATAAACATTTATATATGTCTATTTGGCATAAAAAAATAATTAGCTAGGAAAATTTGATTATTTTAGATGAATTTAACTCAACTTGGAAACTAAAATTATGAAACCTACCATAGAGGATACCATGCATTTGAAAATTTCAGAATGTAATGAGTAGGCATATATACATTGATCATATTAGAGAGAGGTCTTTCCATTTTTAAAAAACAATATCCTTTATAGAAGTATACCTTAACAAGCCCATAATGGAAAAATGAAATCAGTAGAGACCAATAATTATAAAATTGAACCTCATGAGGAGCCAAGTGTTAGAGGGAGAAACCTCCCTTAGGTAAGGGTTGACAACCTTAACAGTTTGAAGGTAGACTATCAACAAGAAACGCTCATTCAAGCAATAAAACTAATACAATTGGGTTTGTGAAGAATAACTGAAGGTACTACATTTGATGTTGATCTCGTAGGGTCCAAACCCTTTGCTTCCTCCAACGTGTTCAGTCTTGCAACACAAATCGGAGAAGCATATACATAGAAAATATTTCAATGAATGTTCATATTAAACATGTTAGATCATCAAGTATATATATATATAAAGCATGATATATTAGACATGAATTATAAAAGACATGAGATCACAACATTTTAGGAACAAGATAGAGCTTCTTTATTGATATCAGCAAGTAGGAGTGGAAGAATAAAACCTGATCTGACCACGACACCAACGAACCTTCCTCTGGATCCGTCCAACCCAAGCCTCAAAGATCACCTCTCAACACGTGCAAAAGGATGTCATATAATGGAATATGAACATTTATGCAAGGAAAAAAAGGGTTTCCTATGACTAGGAGTGCAAGAGGCATAGGGAAAATCGGACTTGATCTGGGGACAAAAGGACTATAATGTCGATATCCCATCTCCTTCTATGTTTTATGCCTTCCCATGAGGTATATAAATACCACCAGAAATCAGTTGATTTAGTTATGCCATGGGATCATGTAGGTGGTCTTTCGGTGAAACTCGTAAACCTCGCCAGACAAATAGGAAATATTTAAATTTTTCATATTTTAAATTATGTATGTGGGTTTGGTATTATGGTACCCTGCGTGTACATGCTCTTTTATAAGGGCAGCATCACGTATGTAATTTTATTTTTTTTAATAAATGACCAAGTTTGAATGGGAAAGGGCTACCCAAGGCCATATAAGATCATCATAACTGCAGGAGTGCTGAATAATGCTATAACACCAAGATTGCAAAAGCATCCTCTAGGATGTCTATGGGGCTAGCCTTTGATCCTACATCAACCTCCATGACTAGAACCCATCCTTGTATTTTACCCAACTACTTGCAGAGAGCCATAAGAAGCCTCCCTTTTTTATCCATTCTATCTAGACAAGCCCTCAAGTCCATATGCTCAACATCCTAACCTACGAAAGAATAAGGGATCAATATTTTCAAGAGTATGATATTATTTCATGTCCTAAGTGCAATAGATTCCCACATTATGGAGAATTTTTTATTTTTTATTTTTTATTTTCCATGGTCTCCTCATCATCTACTAAAAGGGTTTCACATGACCTAAGCTTCCAAAATTTATAATTATTTTTGAGTTGTAGGTGAGGTTACATGGTGGAAAGTATGTGACACATATACGAATGAAAACTATGTGTGACTATGATAGATATGAGGATTCCTCTTATGGAATAAGAGAGGCACCATAAAAATTCAAAGTATCCAACAACTAATGAGAAAAAACATAGAGAGATGGAAAGGAATCAACATGGGCACAAAGGAGGGAGAAACATTACAAATATCAAAGGGGCTTAATGAAAAACCAATTGCACTCCCCATAATTAAGACAACTAGATAGGCCACATGGTCCACTTATTTCTTTGCATTATTCCCCTAAAAGCCATGCTAATCACTAAATTGTTATGGCATCAACACAATGGAGGAAATAAAGTACCCTTAATTAATGTTACTGGAAGTATCCCCTATACCTACATGTTGACAACTAGGTAGTAAGGGGTGTGTGATCTTGCTTTGTTGGTTATCATTACCATTCTCTGCCACTTGTGAATTCAATCTCAAATCCACTTGATTCAAGAGAGATAACTTGTTTTGAATAGGTATTAAACAAGAGTTTTTAAGGTCATCCCTAATATAAAATTTCCATGAAGCAGTAAGGCCTTCAATTTGGATCTTCATCTGGGGCTTCAAGTCCTGTATTGAGTAGATGATAAGTTGGTTATTTTTCTTCAAGAAAAACATGAGAATGTATGTTAGCCTGAATATTCCTTATGATTGAGATAAAAATCTATATATTGGCTTCTAATATCTAGTGATATGATTTTTTACTTAGTGATTGGCCATGTTGAAACTTTGTTAGAATTAAGACAATATTTGATAGTCTTACTCAATGATGAGTTTAGAGAAGTCTTGTTGGATAGCTACTTTCCGACCATAGATGATGACCCATAGTTTAACCACATTATTGGACATAACTCTAATACTACCAACATAGATTTCAAGTGTTTGACTTGAATATACCTTGAATATGCCTTTATATGTTGCAAAGCCTAGATTTACTTTTGCAACACCATCAAAGTGGAGCTTGATAAAACATGGGGAGGAGGAGACCAAGAAGAAGGGGAAGAGGATATAGTTGGGTAATGGGGAGAAGGTGTGAGGGAAGAGAGGGAGATATCACAGAGGCATAGATTCCTATATTCGAGGGTAGAACATTTTAGATCAATCATTGACCATTTGAGAACTTTAAGAGATTACATGATGTTTGATTTGATCTTGATCCAAACATAAGATGACTTATTTTCTTCATCTTTAATTGTACATAGGTTGCATTCCTTCTATATTTCTTAAAGCGTGAAGCTAGATAATAGGAACTATATTTTCTTGAGGATGGGGTTTGAAATATAAGTTGATGCCATTATGAGAGAGAACAAAAAATATTATCATGGCATAGATCTAATTGATGGAAGCAAAATGTCCCCTGGTCCCATGAGAAATCACTGAAGGAAAAATAATTGAATAGGTTTTCCATTGTCTCCCCTTGTTGTTGATATAACATGCACATGGTTGAATCAACAAATCTACTTCGGTGTAATTGGTCCCGTGCTAGGATTTTCTTATGAATTATGAGCGAAAGAAAAGAAGAAACCATTGTCTATTATTGAACTTCCCATATGTGGTTCCATATTTTCTTAGATGAAATATTAAAGTGATATGATGCTATGGCATAGCCTTCCTTTACATTAAAACACCATTTTTATTTGTAGCTGCATCTTAACTTGTTAGGATGAGAGGATACTCATATGTGACACTTTCCCAACATAGATTCAAGGTCAATAAAATCCCTCTGAAGTTATAAGAGGACATGATCAGGAAATATTTTCTAAGTTTTCCATTGTGATGAAGAATTATCCTTGTTCTATAAATAACAAAATTTTCCTTGGTCATCTCATAAAGTAAGGTATGATAGCGCCTAAAACATTAGGTTCTTTTGTAATATGGGGAGACATTGCCATGATTATTTCCAAAAAAAATTATTTCCCCATTTCTTAACTCCTAGAAGCAATGATATTGAATAAGATATCTATGCTTCCAAACCATGTTCTGAATTATATATTTAGCTCATGCCTCATGGAATTGTATGAAGTATTGGGTGTTGGTGTTCGAAGCATACCTATGCCTCCAAAGGGTGTTCCATAGTTATTGTTTTCCTTGCAGCCATATCAAAAACAATATTAAGGGTCTTAGGATCCCATAGAACAAGGTCAACTTTTATTTTGGGAAGATGGAGGGTTTTCTAGGAAACTAGTACCCATTTTCTAGTATTTATTGTGTATTTCTAGAGAAAATTGTGCTACAAATTTTGGATCAATTTAAGGACTTTATTTGGGGATGCTAAAGAAGAGATGATATATAAAGGGATGGATTGTAAAACATATTTGGGAATGCTAAGCATGGCCATAATATTGAGAACACATACTATCCAAAATGAGGTCTTGTTGATTAAGTTATTGAGGATTTGTTCCCATGATACATTGTGGATAGCATGGGAGGTAGCCCTTGGAGACTCCTAAGATTTTAGAAATATGAAATTCATAGACAGAGGGATATTAAATAATAATATCTACTTGTATAGGGGTATAGACATAGGGGCTTATTGATTAATTTATTGAGGATTTCTTCCCATGATGCATTGTGGATAACATATGACAACAAAGGTTCTCCTAGGTATTCAGATGGGAGGTAGCCCTTGGAGACTCATAATATTCTAGAAATATGAAATTCATAGACATAGGGGTTTAAAAAAAGATCTATGATATTATGTGGTTAATGGAAGTTCTTGATGTATCCATACAATCCTCTAGACATGATTTAAGATATCCAGTTTCCTTTGATATTGCAACTCCAATTAACATGGTATCATTAATGAATTGGATATGGGAGATGGGTTGGGGAATAAATATAGGTTAAGTCATGTGATTTTGTGAGAGCTTACAACATCTTTGATTCTTCTACTAATACATTCAACTATAACAATAAAAGGACAAGGGGACATAGGGTTTCCTTGGAAAATGCCACAAGAGGGGGAAACGGGAATGCTCAACAACCATTGATAAGAATAGAGAAGAAAATAAAGGAGATAGATTGTGGATCCACTTGACCCATGTTTCTTGGAATCCAAAAGTGAGTCAATCTACTGGCACCTTATTTTTTCAAGTAGTTTGTACATATCAATTTTTATCAGCATTAAGGGGATATAGCTAATTTGAGAGAGTATGTCACCTTGTTAGCCAGAATGATATTGTCCAATATTTTTCTACCTTCAATGTATTAATATTGCATGAAGGAAATGAGAAAGGGAATAAGGGTTTTAAAATGATTAGCAAAGAATTTGGAAATATTATAGATGAAATTATAGAGGGAGATACATAAAATTGTGTTGGGGTCAGAGGCCTCGTGTTCTTTAAGAATGGGGGTGGAAAGGGTGTCCTTAAATGCTACTAGAACCACATAAATTTATCTTGATTCCTCCACTGTATTTGAGATTTCATATTTTGATTATGTTCCAATAACAATGGAAGAAGTATGAAGTAAATCGACCAAGCTTGGAGACTTGTTGGTCACCATATCCATTGCAACCTTTTTCACCTCTTGGAGAGTAATATGACACATTAGAATTTCATTGTGAGCATCAGATACAAGGTGAGATATGTGCCTTACAATTTGGGAAATGGCTAAGGATGTATCAGGATGGGGTTCTTCCAATTCATATTTAAGGAAATCAGTTAGATCAACTTCAATATTTGAGTGAGTGGACAAAGTGTTATCTTGTGCATATTTGATGACATTGATCCTATTGTTTTGGATTTTTTGGATCATATATCTATGGGAGAATTTGGAATGCTCACCTTCTTTCATCCAATGTACTTGGGATTTATAGATCTATAGGATTTCCTCTTATTGGTATCTTTCTTCTGATGATTGGTGAATCTATTGTTCTTTGAATTCTAATTCTAAGGATATGCCCTATAAAATAACTTATTTTTAATTTCCTTCATCTAAGTTTCTAGGTATTTTTTAGTCTAAAATATGTTTCCAAAAATAATTTTATTAAAGACATTGAACCTTTGCTTCGAATTTTTAGGAACTTCTAGAATTTTTACATTAGAGTGTTATGTATAATATCATCTTCTACCCACCAATCATTGCTATTCTATTGGAAATATGGATTATCTAACCAAAATTTTTTATCTATTGGAAATATAGATTATCCAACCATAATTTTTTAAAGAAAAAGGTCTCGTTTTAGGGATTCCCAGAGTTTCTCATAGACGTTTGGTGGGCTAGTGATCAGAGCCAGCAATTGGAAGAATGTTAGATTTTATACTATTCTTATAAAGAAATAATGCTTCAATAATGAGAAGTATGTCTAATCTACTAACAGTTTGTGTTTTACCTCCTCTTTGATTATTCCAAGTGTAAACCCCATTGCTAGTTTCAATGTCAATTAACTTCATATCTTTAATAAATAAGGAAAATAAATTCATGTTTGATTCTAATCCAAATCCCTCCTTTGAGGGTGTATATGAGGTTGAAATCCCCTCCTAGGATCCAACTAGTTATGTGTATTCCAGGTTGAAGGTCATATAAACTATAGAAAATGTAATGTGTTTCCATGGAAGCTTGAGGTCCATAAACATTAGTGATTATAGACTGATTGGTACTTCCTATCATCTTGAAATGTGTTAAGATATTGTGCTCTATGATGAACACATTTGAAAGAATCATCGTGTCATAGTTCCAAAGGATAGCTAGACCTCTTGAGCAACCCTTGGCATCCATATCTACACATCTACAATTTCTCCTGACTCTTTCCAAAATGGACTCCATTATTGCTATGATGGATTTCAATTCTTGAAGTAATAGAATGTCCAAAATATCATTATTTTCCTTGATTCGGAAGAGTATTTTCTTACTCTTTTCATTTACACCTCGAATGTTCCAAGATAAGATCTTTATTAATGAATTTTTGTGTGGGGGGGAGAGGGAAAATTGAATATCATATTATTCTAAATGAACTTTACAAGAAAATAATCCATATCTCTAAGTAGATGTGAGGTTTCTTTCATGGATTTACCCTTATTGATGGCAATTCCCAGTCTAATGGAGCCACTCAGATAGGGATGACTGTTGTGTTCTAACAATTTGTGATTGGTGAGGTATCTTTTTTTTTGAATTAGGTACTCAAGAGGGTTGGAATACATTTCTTGTTTTTGGTACGTTATTTTGAAATTGTATAAATCAATACCCTCAAGATCTGTATCCTTGCCATCTTGCATGAATTGTTCATCTTATTTTCTTATCATGTTTTCATTAGGGTCCTCATTCCCAAGAATCTCATTGCGATTTTCTTTCTAGATCTTATTGTCTTCCTAATTCTCCAATGGAGGAGCTAAAATTTCTTCCATGGGTGGGATATTGATAAGATGGATCATACCATATTGGGTCAACAAAAACATTATTACACACGAATTTATGAATCTGATATCATTATCCATCATCCATCTCAAGCAGCCTCCACTTTCAAATATATCAAATTCCATTTTGAAATTAATTTCCTTGCATCTTTCAACCTAATACTTATTTGGTTTATGTTATATTCTTTGCACGATTATTCTCACATGTTGTAAAAATGTGTGATGCGCAACAAGGGGGTCACAAGGGAGGAAACAACCCCCCTTGTTTGGGGGTTTTGAGACTAAATCCCCCCCAAAAAAAGTTCGGAAATCTTTTTGTGTTTGTTTTTGGTGATTTTCAGCGCATGCTTTTTGCTAAAAGTGTTTTTGTGAAACATGAAGGTTTTTCCCATGGTTTCGTAGTTTTAGTTAGGGACTATGTTATATTCTAATCTAGGGTAAATGGATTAGAAATTTATGGATTACACAAGATATATATTGTTAGATCTAAGACTTTCGTGATCCATAATGTAGATATAAGTCTTTCGAATTAATCACATTGTTAGGATTTGGTCGATGTTTCAAATCAACTAATGTGGTTCATCCTCAGGATGAGGTGAGAAATCAATAGATTTGAGGGAATAAATGGCAAGGATGCATCACTGCCCAGAGTTAGCTGTTGGAAATTAGCCGTTAGGTAATTTGTTGAATTAGTTAAAAATGAGCTGTTATGTAATAAATAAATATTTTATTTCGATATTATAAATTGATAATATTAAATTTAGTTAGAAACTAGCTGTTAAGTAATAAATAAATATTTATTTCGTTTTGATATTATAAATCGAATATTAATATTAAATATTATATTATTAATTTTTCTAATAAAGTTTGTTGGGGTTTGACTCATGATATTAGAAACTAGCTGTTATAAGTAATTAAATATTTTATTTCGGAGTCATAAGTTAAATGTTTAATAGTAATGTCATCTATAAGTAATTGATTTAAATAATATAATTTGTTAGGGTCTGACCCAATCAAGGATGGGTTAGAGACTTACTGATTTAATATTATTAATTCCTCTAATAATATTATAGAAAGACTAAAATTTTGTTAGAGAATACTAAGTCGTATCCATAATATATTGGTGGTGTTCTTATCATTATTATTAATTTAAAGATTAATAATAGTGAAAATTATTATTTTAATATTTTAATTACTTATAGTTCAATATTATTAATTTCTATAATAATATTAGATTATTATTTTATTATTAATTTTAAATTAGAGGCATACTTCGATTGCGAACAAGGAGATTGATGAGAATTACTACAGAATAAAGGGGGATAAAGCCAAAAGGCGAGAAGGGAGATCTAGCAAGACCAGAAAGGGGAAAGGAGAGGGAAGGGGAGAAGAGTCAAGAGGAGAGAGCTGGAATCCAACTTTTACTTAATTTCCAGTCATCATCCCTATTGAGGTTTTTGGCATGCCTCTCTATTTCAATTGCTTCTCTGAGCTTCCTGTGGTGGAAGTGATCAACCCTAGAAATGACTATGGATTCCTTAATGCAGACATGGTGTTTCAATTTCATAGAGTGTTCGACAAGGTTTGATGTGTGAGAGTGATCATGTCTAATGTCGGCCGCATGCTCACGTATTCTCTTCTTAATAGACCTGTCTGTCTCTCCAATGTAGGGTATACCACAGGAGCATGGAATAAGGTAGACCCCTTTCATGTCTTTAGGGTCAATAGGGTCCTTAATGGATCTAAGGAAACTTTTAATAGTATTGAGAGGTTTGAATGAAGAAGAGACATTACTCTTCTTAACAATATGGGCAATCCTTTCTGTGGTTCCTTAGATATACGGGAGATGAACCTTAGAGATACGATCATAACAAGCAGGTTTAACCCTAGGCGCTTTGTTGGCTCTGTGAAAGGCCTTGAGGCTTTGAGGTCTACTATACCTATTATTTTTAAAAAATTCAAGAAAATGAGATTTCTCATGTTCGAGGTGGTTGTCATTAGAGATTCTTAGAGCATAGGTGGCAAGAGTGTTGAGAACCCTGAATTTCTGAGCTGGGAAATGATGGGAGTTGGCATAAAGATACTGTTCGGTATGAGATATACATTGCATTGTAACACTGTATATAAAAATATATATTGAAAAACATCTTATCGAATTTCTTGGTTTTGGGTTTTTAGAATAAAATCTTTGTGTGAATGTGTGTGTGTTCCATTGCATCTTTTCTATTTTATTAAGAATCTATCACAACAATTAATTTTACAAGGTTAGAACCTACACTTGGTATCAAAGAAGTTTTGGATTGAAGGGGATGCCTTTGTGGCTAAGGGGTTTGGCTTAGGCCTATGGTAGACCCTGTTACAATGAGAGATATGTAGAAATGATTCTTGTGGTGAAAAGGAAATGGTGACTAGTTTAAAGATAGAGATAAAGAAATTCAATGGGAAGTATTTTGAAGCTCAAAATATAATATTTCATGGTAAACAAATATTAGTGGATCATTGTGGATTTAGGTATTGCACCAATAAGAATGTCAATAAAAGACTATACTAATTTGGGTTGAAAGGAAAAAAAGAAAAATATGATTGTGTATTTCAGATTTAGTATTACTGGATGTTTTAGGGGAAGATACAACAAAGGATTTATGGGACAAGTTAGGAGTTTTATATTAGTATAATTCCCTATTGAATAGATTCTTCATAAGGAAGACGTTTTATAACTAAAGGATGAAGGATGGAGACTCAAAAAACATCTAAATTCCTTCAAAAATATGGTAAGCCGGCTATTACATATTGATATTAATATTTCATATAAAGATAATTGCATCAATTTGTTATGTTTTGTACCAGACTCGTGGGATAGTATGTTTGTTTTCATAGGTAGTAATGAAAGTACTTTGAATTTCAATGAAACAATCTCAACCTTGTTATTGGAGGAGATAAGATGGAAAAACATGGAAAACCATAATGAAGATGCCTTCTCTATAAGAGGATGCTCCCAGAATAGAAATAAAACTAATTCCTTGATATTGGAAATATTGTTATCATTGATGTCAAAGATAGTGGGAGACTACATATGTTTAAGATAAAGATTGGAAAATGAAATTTTTTAGAAATATTGTTTTAATACTTTTGATGCCCATTTTGGATACGATATCTTTGAAGGATTTTTTCTCCAGTTTCCTAGCTCAAATGGGAACATAGGATACGTGGTTGGAAATATTATTATGAGATATGTTTGATGATATATGTCACTCCCTCTAACTCCATAGGAATGAGGTGATATGTAATATTTTGTTAGGATGACCTAATCAATGTACAAGCAAGCAGACCAAACTAATTTTACAAGTAAACCCCATAAGTGAATGTAAAAACACTACAATAAAGGGAAAATGAGTTTATTTGAATATAATATAAGGAAAAAGAGATCTAATATTTTCAAGAGGAGATGAGGAATATTTTTGGGGTGATTTTTGGAGTTTAAATGTGGAAGAAAAAATCTGATTTATGGGGTGAACAGGTGATCTTGGAACTTTTTCTATAACATTTATTTCTGGATGTATCATACAAAGAAACTTGGAAGAGCTAGATATGATATTCATATACCTGTTGTTAAAACTATAGACCTTGGTTTTCTATAATTTTAAGATATGTTATGAGAAAGTTGGGCTCCCAGAATGCTCTTGAAATATACTTCAAATGGTCATCTTGGTATTTATTCTATAGATTTTATTATGGGATGTTTTAGGCCATAAAAATTAGTAAATACATACACAATATTGTCATGTACCTTTGGTTTCAATTTTAGACCTATTCGTTGTAATTCCAGAAATATCCTCCGAGGATGTTAGGCTTCTTGAATGCTCCTAAAACGTGTTTGACATAGCTCAACTTGCTATTTTCACTATAACGTTTTTTGTTTGACATTTTACATTGTAAAATATGGAGGAGAGAGAGAATATATCTAAAGGTGTCTGTGATAGAAATTTTATATCTTGTTTCACTATAATTTCAAATATTTGATTTGAGGAAATTAGCCTTCTTGAATGACCCTAAAACATGCTTCAAACGGGTCATATTGGAATTTTTCTATAAATTTATTTTTGATATATTTCAAACTATGAAATATGGAGAAAACAATGAAGAGATCTCAAGGTACTATTTATAAAAAATGTATACCTTTCTTCACTATAATTTTTATGATTCGAGGAAATTGGTGTTCTTGAATGCCCCTTAAACATGCTTCAAACATGTCAACTTGGTATTTTCACTATATCTTTCTTTCTATGATATTTTAGATTTTGAAATTTGGAGGAGACATAAAAGACATATCAAGGTACCTATGGAAGAAATTATATATGTTGTTTCACTACAATTTTGGAGATATGATGTAATAAATCTAGTGTTCCTGAATTCTCCTAAAACATGTTTCAAATAAGTCAGCTTGGAATTTTTTCTATAGATTTTCTTTTGGGATGTTTTAGACTATGAAATGTGAATGATAAATAGAATACATCCCTAGGTACTTATGGTAGAAATTTCAAAACATGATTTACAAAAGTGAAACGTGGCATGGTGTGTGAGTTTTTCCTTAAGAAGAATCCCAAAGCAACAAGTTTTGGGAGAAGTAGAATTGGTGAAGGAAGAAGTAACTAAAAAACCTTGTGAAGATAAAAGCATCAAGAATACTTGGTGAAAGTAGAAGAAACTAATAGATATTATGAAGAAGCAAGCAGACTTAGTGAAGTAATTTGGTGTCTACAAAGCAACATATGAGATTGGTGTCTCCTATAGGTTGGTTCCTACAAACAAGTAGAGGGGATGAATGTCTCTTATAGCTAGTTCCTACAAAGTAGTAGATGGGATTTGTTTCGTCTGTAGTTTGGTGCCTATAAAGCAACAACGGGGATTGGTGTCTTTTATAGGTTGGTTCCTATAAATTAGTAGAGGGGATTGTCTCATGTAGTTGGGTTCATACAAAGCACCAACATGGATTGGTGTCTCTTGTAGGTCAGTGCCTGAAAATGGATGTAATAGTAGGCTTTTGCCTACATATTGATGTAATAGTAGGATTTTTCCTACAAGACCTTTCATCAAAAGAAGCTTTGTGGTTTTCTAATGTAAGGGTTTCCACGTATATATTGTATTAGTTGTTCATTTTATGATATTGTTGTTCTATGATGTTTGAATGTTTAAATTAGTAATCATTTTCATTATATTGATCATATCCTCTCCCCCCCCACTCCCTCTTATGTGAATCCAATAATTGGTACCAAAGTATATTTCTTCAGAAGTAGTCTAGCCACTAGAAGGAAGATATCAAAGGGACCATGGTTATTCATAAAGGTTCAATTAAAGCACCTATGTTTGATGGATCAAACTATTCCTTCTAGAAGAAAAGGATGAGCGAATATTTAATTTCTTTTGGTGTCGATGCTTGGTAATTTGTAGTATTTGTAAGGAAGGATGAAAAGCATAATGAAGAAGTCATAAGTGTCATCTTGAGTGGCCTATCAAAAGTAGAGTTTGATAAGGTGATTCTTTGTTAATCATCGAAATAAATGTGGGATGAGTTGCAAAAGAACTATGAAAGAGATGATGTTGAAGAAATGAAAAAAGTGGAGAATATGAAGATGGATAAAACATATGAAAAGAGAACATTGAATTCAACTCAAAAAGGAAGAAGTTGCCAAATATCTAAAGAATACTAAAATACAAAAAAATGAATGCCCAATTTTTTTATCATCAAAATGAAGAATAAGATTCATTAGAACAATATATTGATGATCTTAAGGGAGATATTATCTATGCATTAGAAGAAATTTAAAGACTTAAAAGAAAAATTAAATATTTAGAGGATCTAGTACAGAAATATGAGAAAGGAAAGAATCATGATCTTCATGAATCAACCATCTCTCTCATGAAGTTACAACTAGAAGAGGCAAAGAAAAGAGAAGAAATTTTGTTAAGTCAACTTCAAGAAAAGGAGGGGAATTGTGAGAAATTAGACACTAAGCTTGTTTCCTTGAGAAAGGATTTCGAAAAAGCCATTGATCAGTTGAATGAAAGTTTGAATTTTGGAAAGAGTTTTAAAATATTAGATAATATTCTCGGTTTTAAAATATATCCTTTTATTAAATAGGCCTTGTTTATCATGAAACTTCCAAGGGAGAATAAAGCTCAATCACATTAAAAAAGAATTGCAAAGAATAACCTAGAAGTTATGCTAATGTTCTTGAAGGATCTAACAACAATGCATGTTGAGTTGAAAATAAAGACAAGGATTAGAAGAGACATGACCCCATCTGTAACACAAGTAGCACCAAGAAAGGAATCAAATACCAACCAAACCCACAGAATGGATTCAGAAGATCAATTCCCCAAGAAGTTATTTTACATCCATGCATCAAAATCTCTTTTATGGCTATTGCTTTTCATGTAAGAATTTTGTTCATAAGTCCATAGATTGCATAGTGTATCTAAGAAATTAATATATTGGGAATAGGAGCAAGGGATCATATTAGATCTCAAAAAATCATGGTGTGAGTCCTAGAATTTTTAATGAGAATGTTGTAAAAAATTACAATTAATTTTCCACCTTATTAGATCATGTTGAATGTTTCAAGTGCAATAATTTTGAGCACAAAACTCATGATACTAGAATAAATACATTTGTACCTCTAAATCAAAGTAGAGAAGAAGATATTTTTAGAAATGAAAATCAAAGAACAAATATTTGGAAAAGGAAGAAAGAAAGATAATAAGAGTGTGGTTTTATGGTATATGCTCAAAACCAATAAATTCAATGGTATATTGATAATGGATGCTCAAATCATATGGTTGGAGATAAGAACATATTTATATCTCCAAAAGAAGAGAAAGGATGAAGTGTCACTTTCGAAAATAATGCACCAACCAAAAAAAATGGGTAAAAGGGATAGTTGTCCTTAATGGAAAAACTGTAGCATGTAGATGGAGTAAAAGAAAAATGTTTCATGGGGAAATTGCATGAGAACTAGTTATGGCATAGAAGGATGTGTCATATAAACTTTGAAAACCTAGTCAAACTCAACAAAATACAAGCAGTGAGAGACATGCTAAATGATCTCAAAACTAATGATACTATGTGTAAGCCATGATAACATGGGAAACAAATGAGGTTTAGGTTCAAGCCAAAGGTATACTTATCATAAAGTCCATTAGAACTTATTCATATAGATCTCCTCATGCCATCAAGGACACAAACTTTAAAATGTGAGAGATATTTTATGCTTTTTATTTATGATTACACAAGAATGACAAGTGTTACATTCCTTAAAGAGAAATTTGAAGCATTTGAAAAATTTAATGCTTTCAAAGATATAATTTACAAATGAGTTTGAGATAAAAATAAAGTGTTTAAGATAAAAAAGAGGAGGTGCATTTAACTCTATTGAATTCAATGAATTTTGTGAAAATCATGCTTTTAGAAGAGAGTTTTTAATGGAAAGGACTCTGCAACAAAATGGAGTTGTTAAAATAAAGAATAGAACTATCCACAAAATTGCAAGAACAATGCTCAATGAAGCCAATCTACTAGACATATTTTTGGGAGAAGAAGTTTATACTATAGTCTACATTTTGAACAGAGCAAAAATTAGTGTAAGAAACAACAAGAATCCTTATGAATTATGGAGAGGAAGTCCAACTATAGTCAAACACTTCAATATATTTGGAAGAAAGGGCTACATACAAACAAATGAAGATAATTTAGGCAAGTTTTATTGTAGAATAGATGAAGTAATTTTCTTTGGTCTTAATGATCTAGGAGACTCCAGGAAACCTCGAAAATGAAAGTAATCAAAGTTTGATGGAAATAGTGCCATGCTCAAGAGATCAATGAAACGATTTCAACACTATTTCAATTGCATCAAATAGAGCTCATATGAGGAAGATATCACAGTCTAAAGTTTGTACCAAATAGGAAAAAGAAGGGTTGTAGGGCTACCATGTGGCAACACCAAAGAGTGCCATGATGTGGAAGGATAGTGGTGATGTGACATGAGGGATGAATAATAAGAATCCTCCATGTTGCCTGGTTTGGGACTTCCAAATGGATTTTAACTAGGTCAAGTTTGGTATTTGACTAGACCAATTTGGGATCAGTTTCCTCCTAGATCTAGATCACATAAGAAAGGGCTACTAATGATATAAAACAATTCTTCACAAAGTGGTATACATCATTGATGATTAAGAGTAGATAAAGCATTATCTCAAAAATAAATGAAGAAAATAAATGAAGAACTAGGGGAGATAATCAACGATGAATAGGGAAACATGAAGAACAAGAGGAAGAAGAGGAAGATGCAGAAATTCCACATTGAAAGACTCGATCAAGATATGTTCAAAAGTTTCATCGAAAAGGTCAAATTGTTGGTGATAAGGATTCAAGAGTTCAAACTAGAAGGAAATTGATAAGCACACTAGGGCATGCCAACTTTGCATTAATGTCCAAAATAAAACCCAAGAACATTTCCGAAGCTAATAAAAATTAGCATGGGATAAGTGTTATGAATGAAGATATAGATAAAAATTAATAATAATCATACATGGGAAATTGTTCCTCGACCAAAATAAAATAAGGTAATTGGCACTGAGTGAGTCTTCAATAACAAACTAAATGAGGATGGAGAGGCGGTGAGGAATAACGCTAGAGTATTTTGCAAATGGTATGCACAAGTTAAAGGTGTTGAATTTGAAGAAAATTTTGCTCCAGTAACTAGACTTGAAGGCACCATAAATGCTTTTGCATTTGCTTGTTTCAAAAAGTTTAAATTCTATCAAATGGATATCAAATCATCCTTCTTAAATGATGACTTAGTATAAGAAGTATATGTTGGACAACCAAAATGACACCAATTGTCAGAAAATGAAAATGATATGTGGAGATTGAAGAAAGGATTGTAGGTCTAAAGCAAGATACTAGGGCTTAGAACTCAAGACTTGAAAAGTATCTACAATAGAAAGGATTGAAAAAAGGAGCAAAAGCCTAAACAACCTTTATATCAAAATAGATAATAAAAAATGTGTTAACCATTGTAGTATATATAAATGATTTTGTTTTTGTAGGTGATGTTGACACAATGAACATGAGATTTGTAGAAGAAAAGAAGAAAGAATTTGAAATTTCCATGCTTGGTGAATTGTCATTCTTTCTAGGTTTGCAGGTTATTCAATATAGTAAAGTAATATTCATCTCCAAAACTAAATACATTAAGGAAATGTTGAAGAAATTTGGGATGGAAAATTGTTCACCTGCCAACATACCCATTTTCACAGGATGCAAGTTGAGTAAATATTATGAATCCCCCGGTGATTCAAAATCAAACTATGTACAAGTCAATGACTCGAAGCTTACTATATTTGAAAACATTAAGACCATATATTATGCAAGTTGTAATTCTGATTGGTTCACTATCAACTTTATCCATCCTTATGCTAAGACTCAATTCCGTGATAGTTACCATTGCAACCTGTATTCTAAAAAATTCTCCTTTTCTAGGAAATTCCTAGTTGGTGAAATGCATAGTATAAATGCATTCTAAATACAATACACATGCACAAAAATAATCGCATCTGATTATTAAATTTAGGATTCAATTACATTTAACTAACAAATATAAACATTGTAGCAGTAATGAATAGAGATGACAAACACTTACATTTAATTTGTGCCCAACTTGTACACTTTAGACATTCCACCCAGCCATAGACCATGTTGTTCATTTTTTCTCAATAGCGAGTCACCCTAGAGCTGAGGTTTTGACTCCATGGGAATTAACTCACCCAAATCCTTGTACATTATCAATACCATCTATTGGCCAAGGTACCAAACTCGACAACCTCCAACCAGCAGGATCACATCCCCCATCAGCCCCTAGCTTGTTCAACCATGGATGTTCCAAAGTCTTATTGCTCTAGGAGTTTGTTGTGGTGTTCAACAAGCCCCCATTTATTAATGATAGTAGTTAAATTACATTAATAAATTGGGACCCTTCAAAAAATCTATCCAAAAAACAAAACTTAACATTTAGGCATTTCTTTTATTTTTCGGAATAAAGCAAAGATAAAAATCAAAACCCTCTTTGTAGAAAAACTATTAGAAATTTACCTTCACACATATAACATGATTTAAACCTACCAAAAGACCTTTCTAACCCTCCAAAATCAAGGAAATCGATTAAGTAAGGACTCTATGCTCAAAACTATCATAAAATCTGACATAAATAGAAGACCTTAAGCTTTTTCAAGCTTAAGTCTCACATCACATATCACCACTTACAAAGGACCCACTTTTAAAATGATATTGTGAAACATGCGAGATGCGAAACTGTGATGGCATTGTGACCTTTATCGCATCGCATTTCGGGCATTCAAACAAACACCCTGTACTTACCACCAGTTGATATTGCGAAATGTGATTAGCACCTGGACCCACACCTTAAAATATCATAAGCAAATGTTTTGAGTCTGCCATATAGTAAAAAGGTCTTTTACATAGGATAAACCTAGAAATTAGCTACGTTTTGAAACAACTAATGAATGGCTCACATCTCACATCTCGTAGAAACACAGCAGGAGGTAAGAAAGGTAAAAGGGACATATTGTGATATTGCGATTTGCGATATTGCTTCGCAAATCACACAATCGCTATCATCGCAGTACAATGGCTTGCCACCCTAGAAGCTTTCTTCCCGTTTTACAATGCAAACATTTATGAGCATTAAAACTAAGGGATAACAAATCATTAGTGGGAATTTAGTGGGAAATAACTGCATTTATGTGTGAAAATCCATTTAGCTTGATATGATATCTTCTTACGTGCGTTCAAATAAAACTCCTTTTACCACCTTTACAAGCTATCTACATTATTTCATTTTTACATTCATCTTTGTATCTGATAGTTGTTGTTCTTCACTTTTAGGAAAAATCTGCAGAGCAAAGCATTGAGAACAATGGTGAAGAAAGGCAAGGCTATCGCCTCTGAGAAGTCAGAGATGACTCCCTTGTTTACGGATACCACATGCAGTAGAGAGGGAGGAACCTCTACTTGGGAGGCTATGTATAACATTGTTAGGCCCCTATACTATTAGTGTAACCCCTTATTGTTATTTTTACAACCCCCTTATTATATCATTGTACCCATATAGTCCCCATATTGTTATTATTGTGCCCCATAAAAGCCCACTGTTGTTATTATTGTTCCCTTACATTATTATTGTTATGTCGGCTCTAATTATATTATGACCCCTTAGACTCCTATATATAGAAAGGAGGTCTTGTCATTTTATCATCCAAGAATTGTTCATTTGTGTAATATAAAGGAGGTTGCCCCCTTGAAGAGGCTTATTTCTAAGGCGTTGATCTATCTTTTCTATCTTTTTGTGAGTTAGTTTCATAACAAACATACTAGAGGAGGAGGAGCCGAGGACTATGGAAACAAAAGTTACAGTTGACAGATGTGATTCCTTAGACACTTCCATGCTAGAGACGACATACTCATTTTTGCATCGCATAGCTACTCGGACGAAGATAATCCCTTATACAAACATGGTAAAATGGGTTATCGATGAAGCCAGCATCTTAGACAGAGAATTCAAGACAAGAAGCCAAGGGGTTATGGGATGTTTTACCCCGGACAACCTACGACTTATGTATCACCTACCAGAGCCACAAGTCAACTACAACAGGATATTCGTAGAGATTTTCCAAAGAGAACGATGACCCAACGGACTGCACCTGCACCTGGTCGAATAATAAAGAGAAAATCAAGAAAGAAAAAAATGGTATGTACACTACTTCGTCTGTTTGTCCCCCTTATAGTTTTGTAGCAGCCATGTTATGTAGACTATTTGGTAGGCCCGATAGTACTAAGTTCTCCCCAGAGTGGTTGTCATTAATAGATGCAGTTGTTAACACAACTGTAATGAATTGGGCACAAATTTTGTCTTACAATTTAGCAAAAACAATTATCGAGTATAGAAGGAGAAGAAGTGTTGCTTCGAGGGTTTACCCTCCATTTTTTATGAGTGCCTACATCATGGATGCTATTTGTTTTAGTTCGAAATTCCCTATCATGGGATGGAAATGGACTGTTCGAAATCTACTTCCCATTCACATATACCACAAGGACATGTGGGAATCCAATTTTCAACCACATTTTCTCAAGATTTGCCATGGAGTTATGCTCCCTATTCAGAAGCGGCTTTATAATCAAGATGCCCCCAAGTTTTCCCAAGAAGCTGAAGTTGACATCCTCCCGGTGGCCAGATGGTTCGGGGAGGAAACCTTTACATATATCAGAGTTTTTGGCAGCATCACCTCCCCCCATGTCATCCCATACTATGTTCCACATAAATTGACGGCTAGAGAGATAGCCTATCAAACAGCTAGTGAGGGAGGAATGATCAAGTCAATAAAAGAATTAAAAAAGGCCATTTGGTCTGCATTCCCTGTACAGTGCAGAGCATTTGCATTACTTGACCTAGGGCGCGTTCAAAGAAGTAGAAAACATGCTATCTCTACAATCACCTAAATTCTCTAGACAACAATATGACCCGTTCAGCACTGTCGAGAATTTCACCACTCTGGTGAAAATAAAAGTATTTAGTAATGAGGAGGATGTTTTTGATGACACATTTTTGTAGGAAAACACATTCACAGAGGTGAAGCATATGGCACAACTACTTTTTGATCGTGAAGATCTGGAAAAAATTTACAGTTATAGAGAAAGAAGGCTAGAAAAGATCCCAATGGACCAATTATTGATTGAACCAATAAGGGAGCCTACTCCCAGTGTGACTATAGAAGGTGACTCCAAATAAATTTCCAAGTCTGAATCTAGAGCAAATCTCAAGAGAAATCTATCGGGGAATTGCAACAATCATCACAAAATGGGAAAAGTGGAAGCATGGAGTCAGTGAAAGATAAAGCCCAATCTACATAGAAGATAGCTGGAGAAGCTTCAGCTAGTAAGCAAGCTGAAATCCCTACTACCTCCACACAGCTGATAAAACCCATGGTAATTGACTTAGGGGAAGAGTGGGACAATTTCAATAAAATTCTCAACATAGAGGAACAGCTACCAGAGTTGCAAACTCCACAACAGAAAACAACTTTTGAGATTACAGTGGAAGATACTACAAATACACAAGAGGTAGAGCACATCCCTGTTACCCCCACCTCCAAAATAATTTTGAGAATTGAAGAAATTCCCCCTCTGGATGTATTTTATAGCTCACAGCATAAGGTCGTGGTGAAAAGTGATCCAGGTGGCTCCAGAGACACACACAGGACAAAGAGGGCTTATGAATGCTCAAAAATCAAAGTGTTTGTATTATGATTGAACCAAGTTCATGTTAAATATCTCGTCATCGTGATCACGGTGGTGTGAACGGTTCGTCAATCTGAGTCCGGATGAGGAAGATAGAGGGAGTCAAAGTTGGGTTCACTTTTTGTTAACTCGGGAGGATTAACAAAGACACAATTTGAACTTTTCTAGCGGACGAAATCTGGCCAACTCTGGCTAGATTCTAGGCAAAATTGTCACCTTGTTAAAAAGACTCCTTCGGCATATGTTCGATAAATTTCAAAATTACATTATTATTTATAAAATAAAATAAAGGAGGTGGACGACCACCACCCCCACCACCCCATGCCTCTCCTCCTCACGTAATAACCATATACATTTAAAATTTGGAGTGGGCATGGGCCACCTTTGGTGGACCCGGCCCATGCCCCACCAAACATAACACCCTTACCATATAAAATGCGCCGAGATATGAGTCAGGGTGCCAGCAGCAGTCGAACCCGCCTGACCCACGTGTCCAACCCCCCAAGCAGGCGGCCCCATTAATACGTTGCAACAGCCACCAAAAACTATAGGCAACACAATTAAATGTGCCCCTTAATACATGAAACGATACCAACAAATCAATGTAGAGCTACGGGGAGTTATGGGGGCCGGCCGCCCAAGGCGGACCCAACTCCCCATTCAAATTTAGTTCAGTTTAAAAAAAAAAAACAATAATGTGTTAAAAAAGGGAGGGACGGAGTTTGATCACCCGACCCCTCCTCAACCAAATGCCAACTTTACCATTGTGCCAAACTAACTTATTGATAAGTCCGCCCAACGAAATTATATAAACCTCATTTTTTAGTGCACACAGGCAAATGGAGGAACCTGAAGTGTGCACGGAAAATGAGGCGGAATCATTTTTTTTATTAATTTTATGTAGGTGGAACCATGACTGAGCAAAATTTCCAGGAGGGTGAAATTTTCGCAGTGTCCAAATTGGACGAATTTTATGTCGATCTTACACCTCTCGGAGACACGAACCCGATGGTGCAGTCAATTTCCTGATTTGAGCATCCAATTTGTAGAGGACCCGGAGGAGGGAATCTTTGAGGAATCTAGGGGGAGTCTAAAAGATTCCTTGAGCCCTAGATTTAGACTTTCTTAAAATTCAGAAATTTGACAGTCGATTTTTCACTGTTTGGCGCCACAAATCTGATGGTGTGTTCATATTTTTCATTTTCTCATTCTATTTCCAGCCACTTTTCTAAGTGGAATGCAGGTGTTAGCATTCATGTGCGAGCAACCATTTTCATGCAATTTGATGCCATGAGATTGATGGTCTGGGCAACTTCAACAGTTTGACATCTGCTTCTTCAAATGGCCCCTGGCTGTGAGGTAGATGCAATGTATTCATGTACTTATTTTGCTATGTATTGTGCTACACAGATCCATGTTTGATGTTTGATGTGGGATCTTGTTTTCATACTTGTTTCTTACTCGTTTTCATGATTCCTGCTTGATGTGATGTAGACTCATCTGTGTGATGTACTTGTTGCCATGAATTGTCATGTTTTGTTTGAGATCCCTTGTCGTCATGTTGATGGGATACTCATGTTGTCGCCATGTATGTTTGCATTGAGATCCCTTTTATGCCATGTTGGTGGGATGGTCATCATGCATGAGTTTTGTGTCATACTAATAGGAGTTTTCACTGAGATTTCTTGTAGCAAAACATCTCTTGGAGCCACCCCTGCATGAGGGAATTTTCCTTATATGATAGCGATGTCATCTCTTATGTACATCATCATTATTGCCAACACTTAATGCAGCAGCCTGCACCATCTTGACACCAGGGCCCGGAGACGTAGTCCCTCCTGGACGAACTCCGATATCAATGGCTTATGTTTTCATGTGTTGATGATTGACATGTTCCTCTTCTTTACAACATGCAGATGTATTCACTTATGTTCTTTTAAAAATACAATTTAACACGTCACGAAAGTGAAAGGTCTTGGAAGGGTCCTTTGTCACACTCGGACCTAGATCAAAAAGGCAAAGAAAGAAAAGGAAATTGAACTCTATAACTGTTATTACCCCTGAAAATGAACCAATGGATGTTCTATGGAAGGACTTGCCTATTGATCCATCCACCAACCTTACTATACTCTCGCAGTTTGCAGGTGTTTATGCTACAACGACCATGGACAAAGCAACAGAAATCCAAATGTTGCTTAGAGAAAAGGAAGATAAAATAACATCACTTGAGCAACAATTACAACAAGTCAAATCCCATCAGTAGGCAAAGATACAGTTGGCCAAGCTTCAACATGTATTTGAACAGATGCAAATAGAACATCGAACCAGCTTAGCCGAGAAGGAAGCACATGTGCAAGCAATAACTGATCTACATAAAGACAATCCAAAAATTGATTAGTTTATTACTGAAGCACTTGGTCTTAACTCCCAACTAATGCACCAGAAAGAATTATTGTGCCAAATGATTTCATAGTGGAAATATTATTATGAAACAAGCAATAAACTGACAAGTCAAGTCATAGAGATGAG